>VSTD030000684.1:0-14931 GCA_008808055.3 Sporobolus alterniflorus
CAGACTACCACAGTGCTGAGTTTGAAAATCTGTAACTCACAAACGGCTACACCAAACTCGGTGTTTAAGCACTCCTTAGAAAGATCAAGATACATACTACAACATCTGCCATAGAGACGTAGACAGATTCGACCTCTAAGAAATAATAAACTGCCCCTCAAAACTGAAAGTGTTAACAAAATTCTGGAACTGACAATATCTGACAGCAAATTTATAAAAATCATAACTCCCTGAATACTCAGTGGAAAAATGTAAATAAATACTGGTTGGAAAGTGCTTGAGAAAGGAGTATAGGCAACTCGCATTGCAGGGAAAAATCATATGCCAAACTAGATCTGCAACGCAGCAAAGGTATACACTCGGATTCATACAACCTAAAATTCAGAAGGCAAGAAAAAGTCGAATCCTTTGAGTTAAAAAAAAAGCCAGGACGAAAGCAAGCGTTAAGACCCAAAGGTGTGTTGTGCGTCTAAAGAAGGAGCTGGAGTGAGGAAGCACAACACTTGTCGACCTTGGGACCACAGAAAAAATAAAAGGCACCACCTGCGAATCTACCGCGGTGAAGACGACGACGGTCACGAGGAAAGTGACGAAGCTGAGGAAAAAATCACAGTGAGGCAAACGAATCGGTCAATCCAGGGTGACCCTATCAAGAAGCATCCACCAAAAGCAATACGACTGGAGAAGGGAGGCAGGCCCACCTGTCGGCCTCTAGTGGAGTGCTAGGGCCCACCTGTCAGCATGGGTTACTATTCACACATCACGTCAGTGGCTGAGAGCCGTCCGCCGAGGATATCCAACGGCTAGCGTTGCGTGGTGAAACTGAGGAGGCCTTTTTGCTCCCACTTGAATGTATACTAATAAATCAGGATGCGAGGTAGCCAAGCCATTCATCCAGCTATTTTATTTATTTTTTGTTATAAAAAATGAATGGTTCAGATTAAGAGTACCTAAAATAATTAATCATAAAAATGCAAAACCAGAAGGGGTTGAGAGTACCTGAAAAAACCTTTTAGATTCATAATAAAATCTATTATCATGATAAATAATTGCTAATCTTTAAAGTAATTAATCTATTGAGAAATTATGAGTCAAAGTTGAAACTGTTCAACTTTGATCAAATCCAAAAATACTTACATTCTTGAACCGACATGCGCGCGGCTCACAAACTTTGGAAAAGCTTGTCTCACATAGTCCATTCATCTGATAAATCCAACGGCTTATTAGCTTGGAAAAAGGTTGCCTATTCATTAAAAAAAACTATGGTGTTTGGTAAGTGGATTGGTAACGTAAACAAATTACAAGGGTTTTGATGGGGGAATGGCTGATTACCGTTTTTATTTGGTTCAACATTGTAATGCTACTAGAACAAATATGAGAGGAAGATGATACATGCTGCTGATGACCGAGCTGCTCCAAAACTGCAACTTGCCCCCTCTCGTCAAGCACGGACGGAGCTTTGTGGCGGTCAAACTCGGCTGTTGCCCCTCCAGCCTTTGGCAAAACAATAGAGCATTCTCTCACTCCCTCGCTCTCTCACACCCGGATGCGACCATAGAAGCTCTGTCCCACTGCCCCTATCCCCACACCTCTGGCCTTCCTCCAACCACTGGCGCTGACTCGGATTCCAGTCGCCACCACCCTGGCCCCCGGGGCGAGATCCCTTGACACCGAAGCTCCGCTAGGTGCCCGGTCCCGCCTCCAAGCGACTGCCCTGCAGCTCGCCACCGGCACGCTAGTGGATCCTACCACCTCATTTGGTTAATCTGGCCCCTCCAATCTTTGGTTGCAAGCTCCGTCTCTGTCGTCATGCTTTTCGGAGCCGAGCAAGCAATCACCTTTTACTACAAAATCTCGGTGGCGAGGGACGCATTGCTCATGGTGCACTGTGTGTGCTGCAATTTAACGAGGGATGGAGAGCGCAGCGGGGACAGTGTGATAGAATTATCTCGGAGAGGAGGTTCATCGATCAGGATCGACTTGAACAATTTTTGGTGAAGCGAGAACACAATCAACATATATAAGTATACAAAAGATTTGAAGCCAAAAGATGCTTCAAAAGATATTTCAGAGTTTGCGGAAGCGAAAAATACTCTCGTTTAATACATTCTCTTTGTCCTAAAAGAGAATGTCATCCATCAACACTCTAAGCCTGAGGATCCCAATGCGGTGTTCAACCATCATCAGTTTGGACCTCCCACTGATATCCCTCGTCGGCATCGCCGAAAAGAGGAAAAAGCTCCTCACATGCACACAGGAGACAACAAGAGCAAAACTTGAGCGACTATGCTCAGCAAAACTTATTCACGGTGATCAAAAGATCACCACTAGACATGCAATAGCTTTAAGCAAGGCTAAATGACTCATAAGCCTATTAGCACCTATTAAGTACTATTAAGCATGTGATTAGTCATAGTAAAGTTTGCATTCTAAACTAAGCATGTAAAGGTATCAAAACAATATTGATTAACATAAATCATGACTACAAAATAGTCATCTCCATCCATATAGTTATCATCAGAATACTATGAAGTTGTTAATTCTACGTTTAGGTGTGACGAGCAAGCATCACTCATTTCCGAGGGTGTCGCGGAGATTCGAATCAATAGTCAACCTTACAAGGGCATAAACCTGATCACACGACACACGCGGGCCAGTAGGACACCACAAGTGGTTATAGTTCACGATGTGATCAAAGAGTCGGGCCGGGTCCTACCTCACCCTAGTGCCGTCTTCCACGCGTATGCCTCGGTGGACACACCGTGGGTGACCTGAACACTATCTCATTGTACACCCGCGAAGCGAGGTAAGGTATCATCTAACTCAGTGACACACAAAGCTACTAAGTTTGTGGGATCACAAAAAATCCCATGTGCGCTAGTACATAATCAAAGCTTGTTCATTAGGACCCAACCGACACCGGTCTTAATCGACACAAATAGGGGTTACCACTGTGGAGCTTTGAATTTACGATTCGGACCACTCTCATTCTTCTCATCTAGTATTTTCTATTTTCTCCTAATTGCTCCGTCCGGTCTCAAATTCTGCCAACATCTCCATAAATTCACTTAAACCACATAGAACCTCCAAAGTAGGGGGGTCTATCGCGAGCGGATTCTAATCACTCATCTTCTAATGATAGCCTACACAACTAAGCATAGCATACTATCATTTATTTTCTTTCATATGGGTAAATAAGGTGGATTAGTAAGGGGGTTATTAGTGCAACTAAAGTTTTATTCAATTCCTATACTTAAGTGCACAAGCAAGAACATAAAATAGATGTTGTAAAGCGAAAGCTTATTCAAGAAGTATGCACGGTGCTTACCTTGGTCAAAAGGGAGAGGAAGGTTAGCTCTAGCGAAGCTTGACGAGCTCTCCAATCCAACAGGGTCAGAATCTATGCGGTATGATGCATGAAGTTAATGAAAGGCGACAAAGATAAGTAAGGTAAGAGCGACACAGCTCACATGCTTTAAAGGTTATTAAAGACTTAAAGTTTTCATTTCTTTCATTAGCTCCTATTAACTAACTATACTTAAGAACATATCTTAAGGGGGTTTGGTTCTTCCTAACACTACTCATGACCAACCATGAGGTGATCTTAAACATTAGGATTAGCACTAAGTGTTCATGTTGAATCCTTGTTAAGTTTCTAAAAAGAAACCTCATTTACATAAGGTTACACTTGAACAAGGACAAAAAATAGAAAATTTCATGGTCATAACTCATGAACAGTTGTTTCTAACAATTTTTCTAAGTTTGGTTAGCTTGGAACTGATTTTGGAGAAATTTCCATGAATTTTAGAAATACAGATTATTAATTATTAATTAATAAAGATTACTAAATAATTCTATAATTAATAATTAAATAAAATTATTTTATAATTTTATTTAAGAGATTCTGTTTGAATTCAAACTATGGAATTGAATTTATAATTTTATCAAATATAACTAAGTTCCTATGAATTTCAGAAGTTTAAACTTAATTTAGAATTAAATTTGAATTAATTCAAATCGAAATTGAGAATTGGCATTGTGCCACAGGGCTACCTCCAGCGGAACTCGGCCCACCCAGTGAAGAAGTGGTCCAGCCCACGACAAAAGAAAAACAGGGGAGGGGGATCCACGGTGGCGTCAGCGCTTGACCGGTCGATTTCGGTCGGCTGACGATGAGCTGCTGGGGAATGTGTTGCCCATGACCTTGCCGGAGTCGAGGGGAACTCAATTGGAGGGGTTAGATGGGAAGGGGCTCACCAGAGCTGGCTCCCAACGGTGGTGGACTCAGGCAGATGAAGATGACCAGTGGTGGCGTAGACAGTTGGTCGTTGGTGGTGAAGATCAAGTCAAGGAGGGGCAGTAGACTCGTGCGGTTCTCCTCAAAGCGTTGGTTTGGCTAGAGGTGTACCGGAGGTGGCTGGCTCACGGAGGAAGAGGTGGCGGGGAGCGGAGCTTTTGCCGACGGTGTGGTTGTCGGCTTGGGCTCGCGATCAGCGTCAACCGAAGAGGACATCAAGGTGGAGGCTTCGACTGCCTTGGATGACCACGGGAGGGTGTGGCGGTGGTCGGCAATGGCGAAGAAAGCGGTGGACGGCGAAGAGCAGAGCAGAGCATAGAAGGAGGCGAAAAGGGAGTGGAGGACTCTCCCCTGCGCCCATGCGCAAGGGGATAAAGCCACCACGACACGTGGGTTGGATACGATCGGCGGCGACCGGCCCTGTGGCAGGCGGGGGTGGGACCAGGCATCGGTTGCCCCGGTTGAAGCCCGATTTGGGCCGTGGCCAGTGGGCTTGGCCCAGTAAAAGATTTTTCCAATATTCAAAATCAGCTCAAACTTGTAAATTCAAATCTAGTGTCTTCTCTAGGTTCAAAATTATTCAAACTTTGCATGAGGCTAGATTTGAATATCTTAAACAACTTTCTCAATTGGGTTGACTTCAAATTCCAAACATAATTCATGATATAAATTTTGGAACAAATTCAAGCTTGAATCTTCTATGAATTTTAAAAGGGGTTCAAACCTTGTGGGAAAAATCCGGGAAATTTTCTAAAACTCTATCTTGACTTAGTCTTCACAGCCGTGAATTTAGTTGGGTACACATGTATGCAAGATTATGGATTTCTAATACAAATGTCAAAAGACTTGGTTTGAAAATAAAGAAAAGAGTTTGAATTTAGAATTCAAACCACACAACACTTATAATATAAACCAAACCATACTATGATTTCATTCAACCTTCCAAATTACATAATGAGTTACTGTTTAAACATTGTGGCTACTATAATGACACTAGGGTGTCACAGACAGACCAGAAGTCCAACGCCGACGTCGACGGCGGCAACAACGAGAGCCTACTGCGCACGTAGCATCTGTTGCAGTCACCCGTGCGGGAGATCAAGGATAAGCTGCCAACCGTAGGTGCTAGCAACAGGGACTTGGCGGTGCTACTGGTGCTGAGGGAGCATATCGTGAGGGGAGGGGAGGGATTATTAACGGTGGCAGTGCTCACGGTGAGAGGTGGAGGCGGAGATGACGATGAGATTGGGGATAGAGTGGGGGTGACGATTGCAGCATCCTATGGATCGATTCAAGTGGGGGCGGGTGTGTTTCTATGCTGAATGGGTTGGGGTTTGATTGCCCGGTATTTCATTGCAGACTGGGCTGAGACAAACGCATTTTAACGGATTCAAACTAGGCTCCAATGACAATACGTTACAAATGGCCTAACCAAACAGCTCCAATTTCTTCCGAACGGCGGCTCTCTTCCATGGCGCGACACAGTAGTAGAGAGAATTGAGAACATCCTTCACTAACACCACCACACCCAGGTGAACCAAACTTGGGCTACATGCAAGGAGGCGCAACCCATCATCCGTTATTTCTATGCACACAAGTTTGAGTGACACCAAGAAGTGTGCACGTGGCTCCAGGAGATCGTTCATTGTGCAGTGTTGCTGTGCTAGTTTTGTGATCCCAATTAGCATTGGGTATTCAGAGGAGTGCTAGAGACTGAATTTAAAGAGATTAAAAAATTATCAGAATGAAATGTAAACAATTGAGAACTACATATGCATGCATATAATGATTTCTAAAGCATTGTATTGCTGTCACCCCCAAAAAAATCTGCTCACCCTAACAAAAAAAGATGAATTGAGGAACAAAGTAAACCATTTGCGATCACCACAGGAATACAGGATCATTTTCCACTATTCAGGTTCTTTGACAAGAGAGTGGAAGACGTGGTTCATCTATAGCCTATAGGTGAAACAACAAGAATATACTGTGAACCTTAAGATCACATAGGCATATCTCATACAAAAATGTGTATAAAAAGGATCTCTGCCAGCGGAATAACACAGTTAAACATTCAGACCAAAGCCGTCAAACACTCGGACCTATTTAACCTGTCACAATCTACAAGCTGGAGGCTCGCTTTTGTCACCGAACAACAGAGCCAGTATCTGAGCCCTACAAGGGAGACCATTGCCGGACAAGTCAGCATTCGAGATCCCCTGCCGTACGGTGTATCAGCGACCCTACGGAGCTTTTTTTAGTTAATGGATTTTTTTAGATAATAGAAAAATTAAGTTCCAGCCTTCACTTGTAACAAGATATGGCTGCGCTTACAAAAAACTAGGAGGCAGAATCTCGATACTCAAAACATAGAGCCATGATCAAGGTAGCTCTTATTACATCCTCAAGGTAGCTCTTATTACATCCTCAAAACAAAAACTAGGAGGCAGTAATCCTGTTGGAGAATCTCCACCAATGGGACACAAAGATTTCCATCACTGTTGCCTCCACGGACCTGCAGGCGTCCGTAATCTCCTTGTCAAGCTCCTCATGACTTTGCAGCTACACCCAATGGCATAGCACGTACTTTCAACGGTAGAGCACATGCATAAATATTTTAATATGAGAGTTATTAAACACAACATCATTCATCCTTGTCTACAATGCCCACCATATGGCTTCCCCTCCAACAAGTACAAGTTTTTTAAATTGATTGTCTAATCCTGCTACCCAATCATTGACCATATGTGCAGTAGATATAGGAACATCAATATTAAAGGTTACTTGTACCACTCTTTATAAAAGTCTGGCAAAGTGACAATCAAAGAATGAATATTAAATCAACTCTTGCTGCGAACAAAACACACAAAGCTTATTCCCACTCCAATTTCGCCTAGCCAAATTATCTTTGGTCAGCACTACTCCTCGTTTTAAGTACCACATAAAAATCTTAATACAGAGTGGGACCTTCATTTTCCACAATATCATGTTATATTGTACTCGCGTATCCATAATCAAAATGTTGTACATAGATTTAACACTAAACGTGCCATTCTGGAGAAGGTCCCAAATGAACTTGTCCTTCGCATTATTGAGTCTAATGTGCGCGACCCTGACCACTAGCCTGAACCATAGAATTAGGTTGTTCCCTACTAGTCCACGACGAAAAGCAATGTTTAACGGTGTCATACTAAAAACCAATGCAACCGAAACATTTCTCCGATGTGTACTAGCATATAGCAACGGATATTGCTGTCTTAAGGTAAAGTTTCCCAACCATTTATCCTCCTAAAACTAAATATCCCCGCCATTATTAACTTGGAAGTGACTCAGGCTCAGGAAAGACTCCTTAACTTTCATAAGATCACTCCAAAAATATGAATCCCCCATTTTTTGCACGTGCGTTATAGTTTGTGTTCTCAAATACTTTTTCCTAAGCATATTTTGCCACAACCCCTCTTCATTAATCAATTTGAACAGCCATTTACTTAGCAAGCATTTATTTTGAACATCATTGTTATGAATGCCTAGGCCGCCTTGCTCCTTAGGTTGACAAATAATATTCCATCTTATCAGCCTATATTTTTTTATGTTGATCACTCTGTCAGTAAAACCTTGATCTATAACAATCTATTTTCTCAAGAACTCTTCTCGAGACTTCAAAGAAGAATAGCATAAACGTTACAAGGCTTGTTAGTACAGAGTTGATTAAAATGAGTCAGCCATCCACAGACAAATGCTTGCCTTTTCAACTACTAAGCTTCTTCTCTATCCTTTGCTCTATTATCTTCCAATCACTCTTACTCAGTCTCTTATGATGCATTTGGATTCCAATGTATTTTAATGGATATGTACCACCTTGACATGCAAAAATACTAGAATAATCCTCCAGCATCTCCTTTGCTTCCCCAAAACAAAATATCTCATTTTTATGGAAGTTAATTTTGAGTCCTAAAAGCTGCTTGAAAGAACATAGAAGTAGCTTCAAGTTTTTCGCTCCCTCTAAGTCGTGATCTAAGAAGATAATAGTATCGTCCGCATATTGTACAATAGATAGGCCATCATCAACGAGATGAGACATTACACCATGGATATGCCCTTCTCTTTTAGCTCTATTAATCAGAATAGCCAGCATATCCACCACTATATTAAATAACAGTGGAGATAACGGATCACCTTGTCAGAGGCCTTTCTTTGTCTGAAAATTCTGACCCACTTGGTCATTAATTTTAATTCCGACATGCCCCCTTGCATTATCGAACCAATCCACTGACACCACTTTTTTTAGAAGCCTTTCATTTCTAGAACCTTCCTCACAAACGTCCATTTGACCTTATCATAGGCCTTTTCAAAATCGATCTTAAAGATGACCCTGCTTTGCTTTTTTCCTATGCATCTCATGAATAGTTTCATGGAGCACTATTACATCCTCCATGATATTCCTACCTAGCAAAAAAGTGGTCTGAGTTGGTTGAATAACCCTGTGGGCAATTGATGTGAGGCGATTGGTCAACACCTTAGTGAAAATCTTAAAACTCACGTTGAGGAGGCAAATAGGTCTATATTGCTGAATTTTTAGAGCCTCGACACACTTCGGTAATAGAATCATAGTACCGAAGTTGAGACTGAACAAAGAAAGGGAACCATGATGAAACTCATGAAACAGAGTCATTAGGTCCCCTTTTATTACATCCCAAAAGACCTGGTAGAATTCAGCCAGAAAGTCATCAGGGCCCGGCAATTTATTGTGCTCCATTTGGAACACCACTGTTTTCACCTCCTCTTCCAAAAAGTCCTGCACTAGAAAACCATTTTCCTCCTCTGTCACTTGTGGAATATCATCTCTTCGCCTCTCATCCAACCTCACTGAACTTTCCTGAGGTGGTCCGAACAAGTTCTTATAGTACAAGGTTATGTATTTCTTTAATTCATTATCCCCACAAATATTACAACTCCCATCCTGGAGTTGAAAAATACGCATCTTCCTATGTCTTCCATTTGTCAAAAGCTAGAAGTATTTTGTGTTCGCATCCCCCTCTAACAAGTGCTTAGCCTTAGACCTTTGGTACCATTTCAACTCCTCTTCCCTTAGTAGTTGGTTGAGTCGGTTATGCAAGCATTGTCTTAAATCCGCTTCATGAACAGATAACAAGCTCGCCTCTACCTTCTTATCCAACGCATCCATCTTATCTAGCAGCCCTTTTTTCTCTTTTTTGTTCACCCCACTAACATTATTAGCCCACCCTCTCAAGTGTTGCCTTAATCTCCAAATTTTTGTGTGCCACTGCCTCATACTATCTTTCTCCTCAACCACACTCTCCCAGATCTCCTTCACCATGTCGACAAATCCATCCTGTAGGAGCCAACCCAACTCAAATTTGAATAAGGGCTGGTTACCACTTGATGGTGCCTATCTAGGAGCAAGGGTGTGTGGTCTAATGTGTCTCTAGATAAAGCAATGACATTCTCTAGTGGGATTTTTTTCTCCCACTCAGTTGACATCAGAATTATATCCAGCTTCTCGTATGTGGGGTTTGGCAATGAATTAGCCCATGTGTATCTCCTACTCGACATCTCAAGCTCCCGGAGATTGAGACCATCTATGACACTGTTAAATAAAAAAGGCCACCTATGTTCATAATTGTCATTATTCTTTTCACTGGGATTTCTTAACATGTTAAAATCCCCACCGATGAGAATAGGCAATCGCTCATGACTACAGAGGTTCACCATCTCAGTGAGGAATTGTTCTTTTAAATTATCTTGAGTGGGACCATAGATCGCTACCAAAGCCCATTTGAAGCTATTATCTTTGTTGCACAAATGAAATTTTATGTAGAAATCTCCCTCGTCAATCGCGCCAATATCAAAAGAGTCAAGATCAATTCCTAAAAGAATACTTCCCGAACAACCTCTAGGTTCCTTACAATGCCAAAGAAAATTCTTGCCCCCACATAAATTCCTAAGAACAGCGTCAGTGAAACCTTTCCTCCCCATTTCCGACAACGCTATGAAACACATATTTTGTTCTCTAGTCAAGTCTAAAATAAATCTATACTTCTTTGGATCTTTAAAATCGTTACAAAAACACCTCTCATCTGTTTATTTGCTACGATGTATAAATTTATTCCCCTTCCTACTACCCTTCTTCCTCTTATGAACACAAGGGAGTATGACATTAGATTCACTACCCATGTCCATAACCTCATCCATGATTTCACTACAAATATTTTTTAAGAAAAGTTTGTCTAGTTCCTCCTCCTCTAACAATTCTTTTTCCTCCTTTTCTAGCACAACATCTTTTAGCATAGACTGTACATGCTCATGCACCCTTCTAGCCGCATGTTCCTTCATATTCTCCAAAGCACCACTAATAATAACCTCATTATCCCCTAACGAAATACCTATGCCATTTAAATTTGATATAACCAAGGAATCATTCACTGTAAAAAGAGGGGTAGATTGATCAGAGGTACCTTCATTTCTTAAAGCTTTCCGGTGCTCAGCCACAACTCCCACTTCCTCATCAGCCACCCCAGCCCGTCTCTTGCTTCTTCAAGCCTCCGACAGTTCCGTCGATGCCTCAAGGATGGCCGCAGCTCCTCGGCACTCAGCGGCCTGCTATTCTCCTCCTCATCTCCCCACTCCTTCAACGTCATTACCAGCTCATTAGTGTTCATAGAATCTGCCTGGGGCGAGTCTTCCTCCAAAGGCACATCCTCCACTTCCCCCTCAATCTGATTGCCTCCTGGATAAACTTGTTCACAATTCAGATGAGGAACATCAGCCTGCTGCACTTCCTTCTCCTCACCGGCGTGCACATGAGCCACGCCTGTATCCATGCCTTCCAGCACCGAACCATGTGGCTCCTGAATAAAGAACAATGGAATGGATCTGCCTAACCCCTGCCTGGCCCCTTGGCCCATTTTATTCACACTACCTGCTGCACCCCCCGAACCAGCATTGTCCCCCAAGGTAATTTGCTTGATGGTAGGGTTAGCACTATTCTTTTCCCCTTGACCAGGGTCATCTGCCTCATGGTTATCGTCCATATCCATCGGTTGAGGAGCTCCCGATGCACCATTCATTTCCACCCTGAACTTAAGCTCGTATAAGCCTTCACCAATTGCTACACTAACCGATTGTGGTATGAGGTTGTGGTTTATCACCATGACCTGCAGCCGGCCAATTTCATGTCGTCCAATGAATTCCATATCCACATCTTTCGAGACTCCCATGATCAACCCAACAACCCAGATAATCAAGAAATCCCATAAATGGTAAGGCAACCCTATGAATTGGATCCACACCTTTGACAACATGAATTTCACCTCATTGTCAATCATCCTCTCCTCTATCTTGATCTTAGTGTTTTGAAACTTAGAATGGACCACCCCCAGTCCACCATCCTCAGTAACTCTGCCTTCAAAGGAAACACCGTTTTAAACAAACTCTTCCCAATTTCTTCCACATTCCACTTCCAAGGACCCGGTATAAGCCTTTCCAACTCCACTATCACATTTTGGACAGTCAAGCACCCATCAAACACACTAATCAAGGTTGTGCGAGCTTCATTACATTACCGTTGTGAGATCTCATGATGTATGTGGAAAAAACCAAGTCCCTCCACAGCAAAACCACACAGCACTGCCAGTTGTCTCGCTGCTTGAAACTTAGGACATCTAGGCCGCACATGATCATGAGACGCACAAATATCACAGTACATATTTTCATGACACACCTTGATAGCGTGACCCTTTGTCTTGCATCGGTAGCAATAAGGCACCTTGCCACAACCACCTCTGAATTCCCCTTGCTTTGAAGATTCTGGCACTTCTGCCATTGTATTTTGTTTAGGTATCTTCTCTATTACTTCCACCTCAATCGTTGCCTTCCCCTTGTCCACCTCCTCCTTTGGTGCAAACTACCTGGGTGCACCTGAGTGATCTACCATGGACTTGAAAGTCTGCTGAAGCAGGATCGCTGCCTTTGGTATGGTGAAGTTTTTGCCACCCATACTCAGTGCACCAGTCGCACCAGCAGAACTACTGCCCTTCTCCTTGCTCTCCCCCAATGGCAACACTGCCATGTCTGTCTGTCGTGGCGGAACCTCCTCCCTCCCTGCTGCATTGATAGAATCCCTTGCCTCACTGTCGCCCTGGCCTCTCTACGCGGTGAAACCCGGATGGTGCGTGGGTGGCCATCTGCCAGGTCTTCCTCGACTGCCATATCAACCACGATCGAACCCCGTGTAAGGTCTGTGGACAGCATACCCAGGGTGAAACCCTTGGTGGCCCGGCTGAAAGCCCCCACACGTGAAAGATGAGCTCTGACCATTGCCTTGTGCCGACGATGATCCTTCGAGTCTTGGGTTAGCTCCCTGCTTCCTCCGTTGAACTTCCTACTGTCCATCGGATGGTGGCTGCGTACGAGAAGACGGTGGTAGCGTGAGGAAGGGAATGCAGTGCTCTAGGGTTTCGAGAGAACGAAGGTGCCGCCCTGGCAAACAAGGCCACCAAGCCCGGAACGGGCTGGTATGGCATGCTAGGGTACAAGCCCATCGTATCTATGATCCTTTTTGAAACCACCTCAACATGCGCAGCCCAAGAGAGATGCAATTCAGATTTTGATTTCGAATTACCATGCGCGTTGTCCACTCTGGAGATATCGGATCGCACATGCACCATAACTCCTTCCTTCGACCTGAGTTGTCTGATTGCAGTATATCGGTGAGAGCCCACCGCCGTCAGCAAGGATGAGCGAGATACAATAGCCTTCTCAATTGCATCACCTAGCCAGAACTTTGGTGATACCCTAGGTTGCGGCAGAGGACCCTCCCATGGCCTGGATTTTGATGAAGCCATTGAACTACATTTTGATGAGACTGCAGGCTTTGGGTTCAAGCGGACCACACACCTGTTATCATCTCTAAGAGAATTCGCCTCAGTAAAAACCGAACGATGAGGTTTAGCCCTCAACTCGGTGTTGGTCGGTGCTGGCGGGGATGAGATCGACATCTTATGCAAGGAGCAAGATAGCTGATCTATTTCATCATCGTTAGCCTCTGATTCTGAGTTGGAGCCCTCCACCCAGAATCTACCACTCAATTTAGACTCGATGCCATGGACGTGAGGCTACACCCGATGCGATGAAGAAGATGTCACCGAGCGCACCTGGAACAAGGGTTAACCTACTAATGTGAAGCTTACACTTACCCATTTAGGATCTTCAATCTCCTCCGGCCTCCTCACTGGTGAACAACGTGGTTCATCGGTGGGCCTGATCGGACTGCTAGACACCGGCTGATGGAGTCACGTCAGTCAAGTCACTAAAGCCTCATATACTAGAGCATCGAGTTGATGGTTCCATATTATGCTCCGGTTTTTGCTTCAAGGAAGCTACAAGCCACTTATTCCAAGACATTGTAGATTTCCATTTCCATCTGCTTAAATCGAACAAAAAGGTGACCAAATGTTTGGATGACAAGTTATTACAAGCAAATCCTATTGCTAAATCTCTATCCATGATCGATGAATAATCACATTGCCATAATCTCCAGTTTCTGGCATGCAAGTGGATCATCTCCTTGTCCTGCTCATTATTTTCCTGTTGTCACCAGTATCGAAGCCAATGTGTTCCTCTATAGAGTACTTGAAAAAATGATTTGATAGGAACTTTGTCAAAAACAACATCAGTTTTACTAGGTCATATTGTCTAGAAAAATACTGATGCACCAACAAGTATTTATCTTTTGAGTTTTCCTTCAACACTATTTGTCAATAATTGAAACATATGGTTTGTGTCATGTGGTGGTCTTATGCCCAAAGAGATTTGAAATAGTACCCAAAGAAATCTTGCATAGTAATATTCGTAAAAAGATGTTAAATAGATTCATTTTTTAACCAGAAGCTACATTGCTAACTTCCTTTCCAGTTCCGATTAGCTAGATTATCTCTAGTTAGTACACTACCCATTTGCGCATATACCACATAAATATCTTAATTTCAAATGGTGCCTTTAACTTCCACGACCTATTGTTTCTCTCTAAAAACCCATTGTTTGTTAATGCCAGATATAAAGAGTGAATAGAGAATTGGCCACTCTAATGTAAATTCCATTCGAGCATATCATCATTGGTATTTAAATTGGCGTGCACAACTCGTTGAGCAAGGTTATTCCATAAGAACATGTTATTTCCTATGAGATATCTTCAATGACACTACACTTAAAACATTTTCTATTGTATCATTTTTCCTCTTCACAATACTATATAAAGAAGGGTATTGTTGTGGAAAGCATCTTATCCACTTGTCTTTTCAAAACCGCACTTGTTTTCAATTATTTAGGTGGAAAGATCCGAATTAAAGAAGTCTGCATGGTTTAGCTCTCATCAACCCCACACAAAATTGTGAGTCTCCTTGTTTTTTAGCCTTGCCTATTATTTTGTTTGTAAGATATTTGTTTCTGATGATTGTTTATCACAGTCCCTCTTCATTAATTAGTTTAAAACAACCACTTTCTTAACAACATTGATTTCAAATCTTAATATTTTGTATTACTAATCCTCCTTGATCTTTCGGTTGGCGTATTATACTCCATTTCGTGTGTCTATATTTTATCTTTTACTATTATGCAAT
>VSTD030000685.1:2412-14929 GCA_008808055.3 Sporobolus alterniflorus
TTACCGCTTGATTCCTAATTAATTAATGCCTCATTGCTTTTAACTAATGAAGGAAATACTTCAGACATAGATAATTAAATCCCTAGAACTCCTAAAAATCAGCAGTTGCTTTTGTTTACCCTCCTTTTCTTGTCACCCGTTAATTATTGTTGTCGTTTAAATTTGTTGTATTTGCATCTCGTATAGGACCCATCATTGTAGGAGGCTACGTCTAGTAGGAGGAGCAGACATAGGAAGAGGAGTACGTAGTTCAGCAAGCTTCGAGGAAACTAACTCCCACGCCCTTAGCAAGGCAATCCCCGGTGTATACCAACCCATGTTTTTGCAGGGTTTTTATTTTGTCACCATTGTTGGTCTTATCTGTGCATTTGCATAATAGGAGTTGTTTGGAACCCTGGTTGCATTAGTTAATCCTTCCCCGTTATCCTTGCACCCTTTTTGTAGCTACATGATGTTAGCCCAACTATGCTTAAATGAGAAGAAAATGGTAGAAGTCGAGTGGTAAGTCACACTCACAAGTTTAGGGCTTTTACTCCAAGATGGTTATCTTGAAAAGGTTCTGATGGAAGTTCTTGATGAGGCTAATTAATTGAAAATCAGGCGGGGCAATTAGGGGAAATAGGAGATCATCGGTTGGGCACAAAAAGGAGAGTTTTGAGGAAAATTTGAGTCTTCAAGGTGGTAGTCCATGTCTGTGTCAATCAAGGACCGTACCATTGTTGGCTCTATTGAGCAAGTGTTAAATAGTGTTGACCACATGCTTGTGTGTGAGACCCAGTAAATTGGAGTAACTTAGCAACTGCGCTTGGATCAATTGTAACTACTAGTCCAGGGCTGATAGGAGGGAGGGAAAATGTGGTTGCCCAGGACAACGGTCAGGCCAGATGTTCCCAATGGGGACCAAGACTTGTCCCGGGTGCCAGAGCGATTTCGACCTCATAGAAATTTGTGAAAGGTTGTCATATGTGGCCTATTCATGACACTACATATGCCATGTGTGTCAGGTTTTCTCTATCAGGATGTGCATCGATTCGAATCGTCAGAACACTCTTGGATATAGGTGCCCGATAGTAATTGAAGATTAGGAGATGAATTTGTAGAGCGGTTTATTCATTATGATACTTAATGATTATGGTTATATTGTAATTATGTTTCTTAACCTAATTACTCTAGATTTGCATGCACACTTGAGCTCTTATCAAGATAATATGTGCTAAAACTTGAAAGTAAGGATCCACTATTAGTTGCAATTTGTCAGGGTATTATACCCCGAGTACCGTGGGACACCGGTTACAGCCCAACATTCTTGATACGATCGGTTCCCTCCAGCGGCAAATGGCTGAGGAACCATATACCCGGTACCAGGAGACGACCCCACCACTCCCGACTGAAGGGGAGGGGCCACCAATGTAATAAGAACTAACCTCAGAAAAAACCCACACAGACTTAGGCTCCTGGCACGAAAGGATGTAGCTATAGGAACCCACGCGCGCCTAACATTATGTACTCGAGTGTGGAATTCATTGTATCGCTGCCAGACATAGCTAGACTAGGAGTACACGCCTAAATATCATGATGGCCCTGCCACGCTATAAGCTTCCCCTGGTAGAAGTTTTACCGTATGTAAGTTTCAATAGTGTATGTATCTAAACGGACAAACTCTTCATCAAATATCTACACCCGGGGAGCTTCAGTTCTCCAAAAGATGTCACCGCCTACTACAACGACAAGATGAGATAGCGCATGGCGGCAGGCCCTGTCCCCTTGCCTGGCAGCTATGAAATGTAGGTCGGTGCAGAGGGTAAGCTAGCTCGTCCACATCAACCTCATGCGTGGGAAGGCTTAGCCGCCAAGTAAACCGCTTCGCGAAGCTACCTCTCTAAGAATCATCTCGGACGTCGTTCACCTCAGCGCCTAGAACGTTCGGGAGCCAAAGAGAACACCCAGAGCAAACGAACAGGCCCCGGAAGCCCCCAACCGACTTCGACGAACCAACTATCTCAAGCTTGGGTCTCATTGGTCATGTAAATCTCCTCGTGGATGTAAAAGTAATTAGTTCATAGTTATCTAACCATCTCACATTCTATAAAAGCCCCCTACACATCAGGCAGGGGGTACGAGACCATTTCCCCCTTTCACCACATGAACTTCTCAAACTCTCTGCTCACCTCGTTGTAACCCCTTGTGGCCTTTGCATTCTTAGGAGTCAGCTATTTTTTGCCACATTTGATCGGTAAGTCTGGGTGAGTATTAGTTGCTTAGGGTTTGTTGTTGTGATCTAATTGTGCACTTGATCCCTGTGTTTCAACGATGCCAATAGAGGCTTCTAGTGAGTGGTCCAGACTCTCAATAGTTGGGCTCCGTACATCTTGGGATGAGATGTGTGCCTTTCTATCATCGAGTAGACCTCCACTATTTTACATCTTTAATTTAGTCAAACTTGAAATTTAATCTGTAATCATTAAGGTTATTTCCTTGTATTTTGGACCCTATGATTTACTATTCTTGTGCTTGTGTGAGCGGCACGAAGATATGATTCTTGAAGCTGGCGTTGATGCCACTAAGATGGAATGGCTAAAAAATTGTTGTTCATGATCGAAATGGGCCGTAATTTTGGTGTTTTCTTAATATGACTTTGTGGCCGGGGCAGCGCAAGTTGCACGAAGCATGGAAAACCGGTGTCTGCCAGCCCGGTCCATCGTTGTCAAAAGTACGAGCTCCGCGTGGGAATGGTGGTAGATGTTGGACGAGGATCGCGAGCCGTCGTATGCATGAAATGATGCTTGAGTCAGTCGCTCTGACAGATTTATTGCACACTTAAGTTTTGCGGCTCCTCAATTATTGGGAGAGAAGAAATGATTCTGTAAATAAAATATTTTATAGCTCATTGAAAAATAATAGAGGCCAAATTTTGGATCACAAATTTTAAGGTTTTTAATTATAAAGTTGTGATGTCTTTTCAAAATTGTCTTTAAAGTATAAAACTTCATCCAAATGATTTGAAATAATTTATTTTAAGGTAGTTAAGTCATGCAATTTTTTTTGCCTCACAAATATTTGTTTCCAAGGAAATATATTAGGAGACCTATTAATGTCATGCAAGTAATTCATGGTTGCAATAAGTGAACAGTGGGCACCCCAATACCAAAGAGTAGCACTACTACATAAATCGTCATCAACAGTGGTTCTAAACTGCCATCAGAAGTGGTTTTAGAACCGTTGCTCATGTACCACTGCTGATAATAGGGAGTATCAGCAAAATTGCTACTAATACGTGAGCATTAGCATTGGTTCATAACTAGAACAACATTGCTCAGAGTAGACTTATCTTGTATTGTTATGAATAACATTGCTCATAGATTGAAATGTTCGCGCTTATGTTCATCACACACTTTGAAACCCTCTTTTACCCACAATATGAGGAGGTCATCAAGTAGTGGTTGCATATACACATCAATATCAGTACCGACCTGAACTATCCCACTAATAAAAAAAGCATCATTATGAACTTACACTTCATACACAACCCTAGGATGGAAGGTTATAGATACATAAAGTGATAGGTCATGTGCTATGTGAGTGGCTTGTGTCACCAAAATGATTCATTCTATCTATACTTAACCTGAATCATTCCTTCAACATGGCATTGTTCTTGTGAAATAGCATGCAATCATTTTGACATGCATGTATTTTATCCACTTCCAATCCTAATAGACAAACAATTTTCTTAGCTTAGATACGTGCATTGAGGCAACACATCCCGAACACACTAGTATTTCATAGTACTTCATCATTTGTGAGAACTTTTGACTCAGACCTTTACTTGTGAATTCACCATCCACATTAAAAAATATCTTATCTAGGTCATCTATGTCATTATAAACTGGCACATCATTGTGCTCTACTATCACATTGTTACCCTGACCTTCTTCAACTATAGGATGTCCTTCATGCACAACGTCCTTATGTTCACCGTGCTTCATCCAACATGTATATATATAGATATAGATATATATATATATATATATACTCATAAAGCCTCTAACCATCAAGTGCTCACGAATCTTCTCTATATCTGAAGTCTTCTTCTCATTATAGCAATTAACGCACATGCAACATATGTAGTGACCAACAAACATGTCTTTTGGCTTCTTGTATTTTGCAATGACCTCTAAAAAAGTTTCCAATCTATCAAAAAACTGTTGGTTCACTTGGTTACTGACGTACATCCATTTTTGATCCATCTGTCCAAATATTATTGTCATCACAAAGTATAGATGAAATGGTTCAGTTGTAACATTTCAAATTGCACTCATGCTTTTTCATAAGTGCATTGCATATTGATCGCTGCATGTCTGAGTGACCGGCCTTGTGGATGACTATCACCGCCATGTGAATATTGCCATCTCTTCTTTCGACTAGCAGGTGGATGAGTCATGTGAGAAACTGAAAGTATGTGTTCATAACATTGCGTCAATTGAAAAAGAAAGTTTATTTTAATCTTTCAGTAATTTAAAAAGTTACAAATAATTCTCATATAATATATTATTTTAAACTACACAATTTAAATTACTTGTAGGTGATTTGAATAATTTTCTAATAACTTGAGTAAAAATAGAGATTAGATTAATTATATTATTTTCAATAATATTTTTGCCTTGAAACAATTTAAGAATGTTTTGTCTTCTACATGAATCTAATTAGATAAATATATGTTGTTATGTAATACTAGAACTCTATTTGAGTTCTATCTATCTAAAACACTCACTCACCATCGAGAAATAATCTACTTGCAAACTAGGAAGGAAAGAACACCCCTAATTTCTACTAAGAGCACTATACCATGCAAATTTAAGTTGAGTCAAAGAGAGATAATCAAACTAACTTTGGAGGGCTTTAGAATGCTAGATTCCTCTAAATTTTGACCTCTCCAGCCACAACAATTGAGAGAAATGGTGTCTCACGAGCAGAACAGTGCACCACTGCTCCTTGGGATAGGAAGAACTGTTCCTTGGACCTATGAATAAGAAGTAGAGGTAGTACATATAGTCTTGATAAAATGATTTTGGTTGAGAACCGTTGATAAAATGCAATCAGCAACGGTTCTAAAAAAGAATCGCTTATGATGTTTCAACAAATTATTAGTAGTGTGGTTCATGTTTAGAACCACTTCTGATAATATTTTTAGTAGCAACAGTTCTTAGCAAGAACCACTGCTAATAGTTTAAACAGTTATTAGCAGCGGTTCTTAGCTAAGAATAAGAATCGCAACTGATAACCTTGCCTCAATAATTGAGCGAACAAGGATGTTATGAACCACTGCTGATAATAGGGCACCACCGATGACCATTTTTCTGGTATGTAATTTGTCTTTTATGTTGTGTTACTTTTGTATCTCAAAAAATAATATCAAAGGTAATTGATTTACTCAAGCATTTTCTTCAAATAGAAAACTGTGTTATTACGATGAGTTAAGAACATACGCCACACCATGTTGTCCTACCTAGTTGTGGATGCCGAGCCGGTATTAAAGTAAGTTGCATGTGTATTTTCTAGATGATAAGTTGCATATGTACCATCATAGTACCAAAGAGTACTTTTCTTTTTTGAAACCACCTACCATCATCAGTCAAACCATGTTCTCCATGAAGAGGGAAAAATATGAAATATAGAAAATATTGAATATGAATGATGATATATATTAAGGATCAAAAGTCTGAGTTATGTCATGGCTATATATCCTCCAGGATTCACAGCATCTCACATATCCATGAGGATGCGTGTGTTTTTCATTTTTGTACTACTGTTTGGGAATAAGCGGCATTGGGAATCAAGTCAGATCTACAACAAGGGTAAGCATTTGCTAACTATTAATTTTTCTTGAGGCCTTTTACGAAATGGACACCAGCATTCCTAGTGTAACTTCAATAATAAAATAATAATCTTATCTAGATAATGATATTGAACATGATTCTAATGGCTGAAACCTGCGATCCACCCTTTCAGACGTATGGCAGTATGGATATAGAGATATTGGAAGAGGTACCACAGGCATGGGCCATTGACACTTCAGCGACCAGAGGAACATAAACAAGTGTCTTGCTTGTGATAAGGCCTGAAAACCCATCTTCTAGTTGCGGCATCGACTCTGGACGACATCAGAGGCCGACGCACTACACAATACTGTAATAGTAAACGACAAAATTGGCAGGCTGGGCAGACAGATAATAAATATTTTCAAATTTTGAAGTATAAGAAAATGTGGTGCTTTTAGTAGAATATTCTGGGTTTTTAGCTCCAAAAGTTAATGATTCTTGAGTAAGTGACTAAAAAAAATTTGAATTACTTTAAGTCAATAACAGTTTAGAAGAATGTGCAAGAGACAATGAAGCACGAAATGAAGAATTTGGTTACTATGTTTCTGGTTTAGAGTTCTGAAAAAATTCCGTCGAGTTGAAAAGATGCTATCATAGAGTTGTTTACAGATGATAGCAATTAATGAATAGATGAAGTTACGTGACATTGGTACAATTGATGTTGAATACAGCATAATAGGTGTTTTGTACAACTGCATGGACGTCATCCTCACTGTAACATGATGTTAGAATGTGTGACTTTTTGAATAACAGAATTCAAGAAATTTTGAAGTCCGGAATCATACATGCTGTTGTTAGAGATAAATTTTTTCAGGAGGCTTATGTTTTGCAGGTGGTGACTGACTGGCGTTGATTCATGTAAAATATAATGAATGCATGAAAGGCTTACGGCATGCGATGGTCTTTTGAGTTACATGATATGCTAATGGAGATAGGTGTGGCCAATGAAGAGTTACTTGGTTCTTTCATGGGTTACATGGTGACTCACTATGTAAGAAAGTCTTATTTAAGACGCCCGGACTTGAAAAGGAGATGCGCAGGCCGCGCGTCTCCAACTTCACGTATCGGATTAGACTGACTCCAACAAGCTCACACAATTTGAAGGGTATAACGTTGTATGCCTCACATCTACAATGTTTGCGTATCCTTCTGTATAGTAGAGGACTCCAACAATACTATCCATTCACAAATGCATAGAAGGATACCTCGGGCGGACGGCACAGGCCGTGCCCTCAGAGGCGGACCTGGCCCTCCACAAGCTCTTCTTTCGGTGCCTGGGTGGATGCATGGGCGGCCATGCACAAGTGTGGCCGGAGCTCCGCTACGTGTTGCGGATCACGCTAGGGGCGCACCCGGCGCGTGATGAGCATTGGGACGCAGTGGTGCGAGAACACCAGCTAAGACTGGCTATCGACAGCAGCGATGCGCCGCACGAGATTCTCATCGATCGGGCGCCGTTGTCGACCACATGGCCATCTTCCTCCGCAGCGGCGATGCCGAGTGTCGTGCCAGTGCAAAGTGTGCCATCTCCGACCTCCTAAATGTGCACATCGGGATCAAGCCGTGGACAACAACCTCGACCCAGGGAAGCCTCAACAGGCGGACGGCGGCCTCGGCTTCATGGACGGGCTCAGTGGCGGAGGCAGCTCTGAGTGGGCAGACTCGGCGAGGAACTTAGAGTAGGGTGGAGTCGGCAGGCGGTAGCCCGGTAGTTGTTCAGATATGCATCGAGGAGAGAGGCGATGTAATTTTGCATTCCCTCTCTCATCGAATGCAAAGTGCGTATCTAGTTTTCCTCAGCTATTGGACGGTGAAATCACGAAGCACGGTATCCCACGGGTAACATTTTTACATTTGCATCATCCTGTTGGACTCAGCCTTCTTGAGACTCACAGGGTGCGCATCTCCCATTGCACCAAAATTAGAGATGTGCTATCTAAAGGCTGTCTCCCATTAGGAATCGATAAAATAAAAAAAATACAAAATGACGCCGTGATGATTGACGGCATCCATCGTGACTCACAGCCGGCCTCAAGCCCTCCCACCTCCAGAGCCACCGCGCCGGTCTTCAGTCCTCAAACCTCGAGATCCACCCCGTGTGAGCCTCCAGCTCCTGCACAAGGAGGACGAGGGCCTTCTTGAGTCAGCCTGCGCGCAGCGCACCATGGCTGGAGGAGGAGGAGGGGTAGATCTGCAGCAGCGGCATCTGCTTCCACCAAAAAAATTAACTAAGGCATCTAAATAATTCATAACTTAGAGCACGCAAGCAAAGAAAAAGCAAAGGATGCTTACTTAGTCAGTGACGATGAGAGGCCTCAGCGAGTTCAGTATGTTGGGGGCATGTCTGCTATACCTCTCATAGAGCACGCAAGCGAAGAAAAATCAACACTGCACTTGAAGCAAAGAAAAAACAAACTTAAGCGTGTGAATCAAAATCAAAGAAGAGAGAGAGAGAGAGCTGAGAGAGATAGAGCTCACATCGATCTCTTGCCCTGCTTGCTTCCCGTAGAGAGAGAGAGAGCTGAGAGAGAGAGAGCTCACGTCAATCTCCTCCCTTGCTTGCTTCCCACGGAGAGAGAGAGCGCTGAGAGAGAGAGATGATGAGATGTGAGTGCACTGTGTGCGGTGAATAAGGAGAAAAGAACGGAGGCCATGGGATGGGATGGCACCAATCGGACTTGAGGCCGGGCATCCAAAACTAGTTTGTATTATAATTTTGGATCCCATCCAAGAAAGGGAGACGAGGGTGGAAAAGACTCGTCTCGCATCTGGCATTAAAGCCAGACGTGTGATACCGGTGGCACGTCTCTCTTTAATCAACCATACAATGAGCGTCTCCGATGCTAAGTGAATGGAGACGCGCCCTGCTAGTGTTCTCTATTTATTTCTCTCCTACTTTAAATATGTACACTCACATACGGGCATGTCTCCTTAAGACACTTTTTAAAAGGCTGTCTCTGTTTATTTATCTCCTCTGTCAAATATGTGTACTTACATACGGGCACGTCTCCTTTTTGAAACTCTTTTCCGATCTCTATCTCTTATTAGCATTTTCGGTAGTGACTAAACATGGCCTGACAGGTGGGATTACTTAGTCTCATGGAGTTGTGTATTGTGCTCTGGTGGAGCTACGTGATATTCCAGTGGAGTTGAGTGGTCTTCAGCATGGAGGGGCATGGAGGGGAAGAAGCAGTCAAAGTTCAGAAGTTGCTGGAATGGGAAGACAAGTTCTATATATGTCTTGGTCGGCTGAAACATGTATAGCGTTTATCAGAAACTAACGGGACCACCAGCGATCAGCGAGAGGAGGGAGACCAGGTCCTTGCAAGCGTGTGGACACGATGGACTTCAGGATAGATTAATTTGTGCGTGAAGCTGCCACGTACAGGAGAAGGATACGCACGCGGACTAGTCTATACGTGACTTTCAAGATAATATTGTTAAGAAGAGAATCAAATCACTATTAGAAAGACTGTTGTAGGATACGTCCTATCAGAAATGGTTCAAGAATCACTACTAGAAATACTGTTATAGGATGCGTACTATCAGAATCAATTCATCTTGAATTGCTGCTAGACCATATATTAACAACAGCTCAAGACTTGAATCGTTGATCGAAGAGATTTTGGTTTAAAACTGTTGCCGATGAAGGTATTATCAGCAGTGGTTCTAGCTAAGAACCCCTTCTGATATTTTTGAACCTATAAATATTAGCCCCTCCCATGTCATTTTATTTTCATCCCAAAACTCTCTAAGTCCCCACCGCTCTCTACTCTGTCACTTTTGACACTACTCGAGCCAGTCTCCTTCACCGCTGCTTCTACGCCGGCCTCCTCCTCACTCCGCCACCACTGCCACTTTACCGTGCGTGCATGGAAACCTCTGCGGCCATCACACCGAGGTACGGTTCACCAAAATCCTTCTTTTAATCGATCGAATGGATGAATGAAATGAGTAGAGATTGATCGATCAAATAGATGAATATAATGTATGTAGGGAGTCCTCCACCCACCACCACACAGAGGCATTTTCCATTCAAAATCTGATATAGATGAATGAATAATAGATGAATAGTTGAATAGATTGAATAATATAGATGAATGAATATAGATGAATTTCACTATCAAAATTTGTCTAATCGGTGACTATGTGCTGGTTTTAGCTTCTCCTTCTGGTTTTGACATTAATGCCGAGGAATGTAACATAGAATTGCATATAAATCAGTGAATATGATCAGTTTATCCTTGCCATTTCAAGAGATGACATGAGATGATACATAGTCTGTGTCATGTGCAAATGAATAATGTTTATTTATTTTATCATGTTAAACTGGTTTGATAACCATTTTTAATTGTTGTTTAGTTCTGAATTTGCTGTTGTATTTTCTTAGAAAAGAGAATTATTCATTTGATTCTAAACAAAATGTTACTACTATGTTGAGTGGTTTGAACCACTACTTGAGTTTTGTTTCCATCTAAAGCTAATATCTAAATAATTTATGTTCAGTTGTTTCCAACTGATGCATGTTGTTATTTTTTCAACATTATGTCAATCATAGTTAGCAAGCATTCGGAGCTCACGAAGAGACATGCCTGAGACTGCTAAAGAAGGTTCGCTTCTCCCTCGAGCCGCATCGCTCCTCCTCCCTCATGCCAGGAGGTGGGAAGCTCCAGCAGCCACTGCACCGCTCCTCCTCTCTCACGTATGTAAGAGGTGGGAGGCCCTAGCCACCACCGCATCGCTCCTCCTCCCTCGTGCACTGCTCCTCCTCTACGCCTAGTGACTCCTCCTTCTCCTCCAGCACGCCTGTTGGCTCCTCTTCCTCCTCCTCCAACACGCGTGGAGGAGGTTTTATCTGATGACTCCACCTCGGACTCCTCGAGATACAATGATGACTGCCCCCGCGTCAAAGAGGTGAGCCCATCTATATGAACAACTTCTAGATTTTAATTGTTTAGTAGAATTACTTAATGTGTACACGTTCATTTTCAAATTCAAAAGTTAGAAAAGAAATTGGTGAAAGTGCATCTAGGTCCCTTATGGGTTTTGGATGAATGATGACAAGCAAATTAGAGTACTAATGATTTTTGAATGAGTGATGAAAGCATGACGTTGAAAATCAAGTGATTGTTCAACGGAAAGAGGAAAAAGAAAAGAGTTGGTGTGCCCATGACAAGGAGCTATTTCTATTTATTTTTGAGTCATAGGCATGTTGTACTATCAAGAGGGACACAACGGAACCGTCGAAAATATCTGAGTGCTCAAACACCTTCCAAATCACTTTATTCTCTGTTGTGTATGTTTAGTCGGATCTATCCGACCAATTTGGACATTTGCATCGAGTTCCAGAACTGTGGCAGCCAGGCCAAGTTGGACATATCTGACCCCAGGTCAGATATATCTAACCAACTAGATTTATCTGATCCCCGTCAGGTTCTAGAATCATGGCAGCTGTCCAGGTCAGACATATCTGACCCACCGGATTTATCCGGCATTCATCGGGTTCCAGAGCCGTTGCACCCCTCCTTGATCGAATATATGCGACCCAGCTGAATTTGACCCAGTTTGAATCTCCCATCGGACATATCCGATCTAGGTCAGATATATCCGATGTTGTGACACCTCCAATAGTCATAAATGCATGGGGGCTATAAATAGGCCCTCACCCCCTCCTCATTTTTGCTGGCCACTCCATGAGCTAAAAATACACTTCAACTTCAGATCTTGAGCTCCTTCTCCTCATTCATAAGCTTCTCTCTTGATTCTTGAGCACTTGAGAGAGGACTGGAGCAAATCCTTGAGTGAGCCACTCACTTGAGCAAAAGCACTCCGTTCATCTTCATCGATGATCTCACTTATGTTTGTTACTCTTGGGGACATGTCCCCTAGACGGTTAGGCGTCGCCCGAGAGCTACCAAGCTTGTGGTTGAGCTCTCAAAAGATTGTATTGCCCTCCTCTGTGTGGGGATTGATAGTGGAGAACTAGATTGACCTTGGTGGTCGTTCGAAGAGGTTTAGGGTTGAGTGGAATTCAGGCCTTTGTGGACACGTCAACGAAGATGTAGGCATCTTTGTGGTGCTAAACTTTGGAAACAAATCCTACGTCTTGTGTGCTTAAATCACTTTACTTTTAAAATTCATGTTAATGTTCTTGCTTAGCTAGGGTTTTGTATGGTTATCTAAGATTACTCTTTATATGCTTGCTCCTAGCTTGTGCCTAGCCTAGATATTGTTGCTTATACATATATTAGCTTGCTCCTAAAGTGAATTGCTCTAGTTCTTTCATTTACTAGATTGATCTATTATTTCAGCTGCGCAAGGTCAGACATTTCTTGTCCTGATCGGATATATCTGACCTGAGTCACCCTCCCCCATCTAGGCAATTTTCAATTGGTGATAGCCGAGAAAGAACTTTAGCAGTCTAGGAAGGATAACCAAGCACTTGCTTGATATATCAACGCTAAAAGGAAGAAGAAGGATGCCTAAAAGAAGGTGGAGGAGGAGGCTGACAAGAAGGTGAAGTCATCCTCCAAGGGTGGTCCAAGGCCTCTCCCTCCTCCTGCTAGCTGATATCTTTTGTTGAAGTATTTTGATGCTCTAAATATATGTTGGACTTATGTGGTCTTGTGTATGCTGAACAA
>VSTD030000686.1:0-14927 GCA_008808055.3 Sporobolus alterniflorus
ATCTACCCTTGCTCATTTTTCACTACACCTGGGAAGCGATGTAGCGCATCACTAAGGATGTGACAACCCGATCCTTGCTCACTTAACACCATATCCAGATCAAGATACGGCGCGCCACCAATGGGGTGGCGACCCGACCCTTGCCCATTTAACACCATACCCGGCTTCTGATATGGCCCGTCGCTAAGAGGGTTACGCCCCAACGATTTTCCATGTGGTTTCATTTCCATAGAGATGGCTAAAATAGTTGCTGGCTCGCCAAGCCTAACACAATTAAAGGAAGAAATGGTGTAACGATGATTAAAAGAGGTTCGGCCGAGAAGGAATTTTTAGGAGATTCCAACATTTGGCCTACTTCTCGAAATTGAATTAAAGAATGAATTCAATCTAGCTTAAATGATTTCTACTCTAATTCAGAACTAGAGCACAGATCAACACAATAGAAAAATGCATGGTGGCATGAATGCATCAAACAAATATATAAAAGCCTAAATTAAGTTAATAATTTTGAAAATAATCTTTTGCCTAATAAAATAAATTCTCTAGAATAATCTATTCAGATTTTTTTAAAAAAAAATTAGTGAATTTTAGTCACATTCCAAAATTTGCATTTTTTGGGTGTGACAACACCCCAGCCACTACAGGTCTGGCGATTGTTACTCCTGGTAGCCCCCTAGGATCATAGCCTAGCCCCACAAACCAACAATAGTCTTTTCTGCACACTTTTGTCCTCACTTATGCGTACCCAAAAAGACTTCCCGGTCGGTCACCAATCCTGAAATTGCTCCAGGATAAGCACTTTTGTCGAGAATATGTACCTAGGGTACATGACCAAGATGACTCGGCAGACCCATGGGAGGTCGACATATGCCCATATTACAATCAGATGGCGGCAGGATAACTCCCAGAGATAGAGTCCTACTTGGATAAAATCAAATCCTGTAATTAAGAAAAACTAGAGATAGAGTCCTATTAGGACTACAATTATAACTGACTCAGGGACTTTACTTGTACCCCCTACCCCTTGGATATAAAAGGAGGGCAGGGGTACCCCCAAAAGACAAGTCCACAAGCACAACAAAAACATCAATTGCCACGAGCTATACAAGAACACAAGACATAAGGCTATTATCCTTCAGGAGGCCTGAACATATCTAAAAATCCTTGCGTCTCTTGTGTTACCATTGTTCTCTCGATCTCGCGACCACCCCTACTCTAAACCATTGTCACAAACCACGACAATTGTTAACCCTAGTGTTCTTTGTAGTTGGGCTCCCTATAAATAAGGTATATCATGGTGGTATAAGTATTCTATCAATCCTAGTAATGCCTTAAGCCAGCATGTCACAATCCAACCCCCCCCCCTAGAAGATCGATGTCCCCATCGATCAGCCCCAAGCAAGAAACGTCCCATCTTGGCCACGTCCGTACATCCAATACTGACATATGCATATTGTATGCCCAATTAGCAGTATACATACCATACCGTGTCCCTCCCAGATGACCTAGGCATCATGCGTACGTACCCATGTCCCCTGACCCGTACGCTACCATATCCTTCTCAACTGACCTGTACACACCCGTGAAACCATGAGAGTTGACTCTGATACCATTTGTTACACCCCAATGACTATGGGCCTGATGATCGTTACTCCTAGTAGCCCCCTAGGATCATAGACTAGCCCCACAAACCAAAGCTAGTTTTTTCTGCGTACTTTTTCTCGCTTGTGAGCACCCAACAAGACTTTCCGGTCGATCACCCATTCTAAAATTGCTCTGGACCAAGCACGCTTAACCCCAGAGTCCTTTGTAATTGGGCTTCTGGAAAAGAAAATATACCTTGATGGTATGAGTATTCTATCAATCCTATTGAAGTCTTGAGTCAGGATGTCACAATGTTGTTGACCACAATTTGCAGTGACCCACTAGTACGATGACAGGGATACATTTAAGGTGAATGTCCAATGCCTGAAATTATTCCTTGAGCCAAAACCCTAGGATTTTGAGGAAGTAGATGTCCTCGACTTCCTCGAGCTAGAATGAATACACCTATAGGTTTTGCACGACCTCGACATCGTAGTTATCCATAGATTAGGATTTCCCTTTTTCTTCCACATTTTATTTATTTCAAAAGTTCACAAAAGGAGCTAGGTTTAGATGTGCCATTAGGTTGTTTCCCTTTTCAAGTGTAATAAATACAAAGTGCCCAATGAAATTTATTCCTTGCAATTTTGGAAGTTGGAACCATATATATTACCTCAATTGGTGTGCTTTTGAGCACCAAGTGAGTCCTCTATTCTAGCCATTCTGTTGTAGGCCAAGAAACATAGGTGCATGCAAAAAATGGGGAGGAAACGACACAGTGGGTGGCCACCTCACCACAATTTTGGTCGGCCGTCCATACTTTTTGACATCCTGACCTTACCTGATTGCCACTGTGTTCTCCCTTTCCTCCTAAGGCATATGGTGATGCATGGTTGCATTTTCATGGTCCATAGATCAAGATGGTAAATAAATTTCTCAAAAAATAAAAAATTAGTGGGCCACCGCTGGTTTGAATTTTTAGATTTTTTTCTTATTGCTCATACGTCTATTGTATCATATCCATGCCTACCACATGCTATTTAAAAGAACCTTGTTTCTTTTCAATATGTTCGTATGAAACCCATGCACACCTAAATTTCTCTTGAACATAGATTCCAACCTAGCAATTTCATGCTTTAGGCACCATACATTAGGGATAGTCTTGCCTAGAAGTTGACGGTATGATATGATCTGGTTCGCTTTATTCTTTTTGTCCTTATGCTTGGTTAAGTTATCCACATGCTGGGCTTGCCTATCCCCTACTATCATGTTTACCTATACACCATGAGAGACACATAATTAGAATAGGTATGCCTTACCATGCTTGCATCTTTGTTGATTTTTTGCAAATGTTAGTTCTTTAGAGTTTGTGGCATCATCCTAGTTGATTCATTCCTTCATTAAACTTTGTTTTTCTAGCCTCCACCAAATTATGCTTGGTAATGTCTCTTTGAATAAAAGAACATTCCACTTCACCAAGCATTCCACAAACTCCCATATATTCTTCCTATACAACCATTTTCACTCCTTATTTCAACTTTGATCCTACCCATCAAGTGATTCTCCTAAGAAGATTCTAATAAGAAGAGTCTATCCCCAGCAAAAGAAGGATCCTCGAAAAAACAAGAGAGAGAAAAGGGAAAATGAAAAGAAAAGAGAAGCAAGGATCAAAAGTAAAAAAGGTGAAACCTCATATGCCAATATAAGAGCACGAAAAGCTCCATGAAAAGAAGAGGATGAGAAATTCAAGACAAGTGGGAGAGACCTTCTTAAAGGAATGCAAAATGGATATCACACTTTCCTATGGTGCAAAAATCCAATAGGTGGCTTCACCCAAATCCACCTGTTATTTGCAATTGCACCATCTTCAAATCCTTGATTTCTCCCTTCTCACCCTTAACAATATGTCAATCCATATCAACCCCGATGGTATGCCATGAAACTCTTTAGAATTTTTCTTTGCTTTTACAATATACAAAGTGCAGCATCAGTACCTCTCAAGAGTGAACCAACACAATCATAATAGCTGAGAGGAAAAGAGTGGCATGGGAGGATGAGTGAGTGAGTGAGTGACAAAAGCTTGAGAAAAAGGGGAGAAGGCAAGAATAAACCATGTGGTCACAAGCAATTTATTGGAAGGTAATGTGGCATGTTTGTTCTAATCTTTCAACATCCTATGGTTAAAGACTTAGACACATCCACAGAGCCTAGGTATGAGTCATGAGTTGTGTTTTTATATTCCGGAGCAACTATGGTATTAGAGTTTTTGCTGACGTCCCCAGAGTTCGATTCTTCTCTTTGCTCAAGATGTGCAAAGCTCCAAGTGTGTGTGTGGGGGTGTTGGCGGTGAAAAAACACCCATTTTCACGGCCAACATTTCCATATTTCATGTGAGATATAGAGAACATATCTTATTTCTAATGAGTTCCACGAGTTTTGTTGAGTTATCATTTTAGGGACATCAGATGATGAGATAACATCTTCACGGGTCAAAATCCATGAATATTCTCCAATAATTTGAACTTGACCAAAGTCATGGGCTCTAGCAGAGGAGGAGATGCAGTGGACCAAGCCAGAGCTCGAACGGGCCTAGAAGATGACTGATCGATCGTAAAGGTTGGCCGCCCGGCCTTGACTTGGCTTGAGTTGGGGCGAATCTTGCTAGTTAAGTTAGCAGAGGGATCCATAGGGCATATTAGAACTGGTTGAGGTGGTTGCTTTGAATCTCCTGGCTGGCTGGCCATGTGTTGGCCGCCCAACCGGCCACTTGGCCCTCTCGGTGCCCCCTTTGGCCACAGCAACGCTATACTCCTCCTATAAATAGCCCCACTCACTCCACGGTGAAAGGCTGATCAGAGCTCCAAATTTTAGCTTCCAAGTGCTTCCACTTCCATATTTTGTAGAATCGGTAGAGGAGATGTGAGGGTTCAGAGCGCTTCTTGGCCTGTCGGGAGTCCTCATAGTAGCTTGAGCACAGAAGCTCTTTGTAACACCTCATGTGCCACTGTAGAAGCTACAATACCTCTATATTGTTTTTGCGAGGCTCTACATCATTTGCTACAGTAGAAGGCTAGTTTAGAGGGGTTTGAAATTCAAATTTGAACTCTTTTGAATTTTCCTTTTTAAGTCCTATTTGCCACTTGTAAAGGAACTTCAAAATTTTGAATACAAGTGAGTCAATCTAAATTTCTAGTATTGAATATCATGTAAAGAAAGAATTTTGGTGAATTTATGGAAATTTTCCTTAAAGGTTTGAATACCTTTAAAATTCAAGCCAATTTCATACTTAATTTGATTCCTGAATTTTTAATTCAAATTTTGTTGGGAATTTGAACTTCTTTCCCAAAGGAAAGTTGTTTCTGTTGAATTTAGCTACCCCTTGACAAAGTTTGGAAAATTTTGGAACTATGAAAGTACCCTTTTCATATTTTACAGTTTGGATTAGTTTGATTTAAATTGGAAAATCTTAGGAATAATGGAAAAAGGTTAATCGGGTCGGCCCACAGGAACTGTACTAGACCGGTTAAACAGTCACCACCAGGTCGCTCTTAATGGGCCTGGCCCTCCCGGCCACCAGTCAAAGCCGGCAATGCACGCGCACGCTCTGGACCACGTCACCGCCGTACCGTCGATGCCCACCGCTGCTGACTGTAGTGATCGTGCCACCCCCACATGCGCCCATGTGCACCGCGTTGTCACCCTTATCCACTGCTGCAGGCACTCAATGAAGCAAAGTCCAATTCTTTCTCCTCCTCATGAAGTAGCATCCCTGCCCACCTCTACTCCTCACTCTGCCTCTGTTCCTCACTGCCGCTGTCGATGAGCCACGCCTCCTCGAGTACACATGAGTCACCGGTGTCGTCGCCCACACGTGCTCCTCCTGAAGCTGCCATCCTCCATTGGGAATCGGCGAAGCACTGAGCAGTTCCTGTCCTCTTTAACTGCCACCAAGGCCTCACCGATGCCAGCCACCTTGGGCCACGACCTGCTCCCACCGATGCCTCCCCAAGCACCACCGCAACCAGGAGCTCCTCACTGACCTCTCCATCACCGCCGACGAGCGCTTCTCCATCCTCTCACCTTAGCCCATTCGGCTCTGACTGCATGCCACCATGGAACTGCCATTGTGGTGATCCCCTCCTCCCCAATGTGCCTCCAACGGGTTCCCCACCTCCCTGGCCCGCTCTAGCACCAGTCTCCCACCACCCCGTGCCGCTGGCGCCACTGCCTAGTGGCCATGGTGTGAGACCTGATCCCTTCCTCTGTTTCCTTTGGCAAATGGGCCACCAACCTAGGTGACCAGCCCAATTTGGTTGGGCCTGGCTAGTTGAGGCCCATAGGAACAGTGGGGTTTGTGATTTTCCTTTGGAATTATCTAAATCAAGTTCAAATGAGTTTAAACATTATGAAATTCATATAAACTTCTTTTGAATCTAGAATTTGATCAAATCAACTCTGAAGTTTGAATTCAAATAATTTCTTTAGAATAAAAAAATAAAATAATTTAATTCCTTTAATAATTATTAAAACTTTGTTAAATCAAGGATAATTCTTAAATAATTATTTTAAAAGCCAATATTTATGAAACCTTGATCTAAAAAGTTATATCTTACACATATCTTCATGGTAAGTGTAGTTTTACCCCTTTCTTGGTCATGTGCCTTGATTAAGTGCCTTGATCGCCTTATTTTGGATTATTTGACCTAGTTTATGGAATGAGGTAAGTTAAGTCATCCAAGCTTGCCATTTTACCTCGACCCTAAACCTAGGTAATTCGCTCGACCCATGTCATTAGCAGATCTTAAAGCCTTTTTACGTCTGACCCTGCTCCCACCGCTATAAGTCTAAGTCATGAACGTTAATAAAGGTTTTCCATCGAACTAAAGTAGCAACCTCCAAAACTCTAAAACTTAAGAGCTGTGTTGAGATTTACCCTCCTTGTCGTATCATCATCATTAATCACTCTTTAAATTAAAGCATTGCATTCCGTCCTAGGTTGGTTACGACGTTGAGCAAGATGAGTCAAAACAAGAGCTTTTGGGGGTCAACAATCATGAAGCTTCAAGAAGCTAACTCTCCTTTCTTAAGCAAAGGCAAGCACTGGTGCATACCACCCCCCCCTCTAGGGATTTTACTTTATAACTATCATTATTGTATAGTTGATTGTGCATTTATATTATAGGAGTTTAATGAAACCCTAGAATGCATTAATACCCTTCTGTATATCACCTTGATCCTATCATGGTGGAAAATCTGTTAGTAGTGCTATGCTTAGCAGATAGAACTCTGGTAGAAGTCGAGTGGCAGGTTCCACTCGTGAGATTAGGGCTTTTTATACCCTGGTTCATGATTGGAATGATTTGAGAATATAAATAGTTGATAGAATGGTTTAATATGAGATCGGGTGGGGCAACTAGGGGAAAGTGGAGAATACAGGATGGGAAGGTCACGGAGAGGCCTGTTGTCATGTTCGGAGCTCTGAAGGTGGTAGCCCCCGCCTGTGTCGATTAAGGCCATCATCGGTTGGGCCCAAATGAACAGGCATTGATTATGTACTGGCGCATATGGGATTTATGGGGTCCCACAAACTTAGTAGCTTTGTGTGTCACTGAGTTAGATGATACCCTATCATACCTAATGGATGTATAATGGGATAGTGCATGAGCCACCCACAGATGCCCATCGAGGTATCACGTGGAAGACATGCACTAGGGTGAGGTAGGACCCGGCCTGACTCTTTGATCGCATCATGAATTGTGGCCACTCATGGTGTCTTCATGACTCTCGAGTGTCATGTTGTCAGGTTTTATCCCTTGCAAGGTGTATATTGATTTGAATCTCCGTGACACCCTTGGAAATGGGTGATGGCTTGATCGCCGCATCCAAACGTAGTAATTCTACTTTTATAATGTTCTATTTATATCTTGAGATGGATGTGGACTACTTGGTAGTCGATGAGATGATTAATATATAAAAATTGTTTGATTACACTTGCATGTTTAGTATAGGTTGCAATCCTATGGTGTTAACTACTTAAAAATGGCTAAAACCTACTTAAAGGTACTTTAAGATAATTGTAGTAGCCTTAGAAAGATAATCTTCTTTTTGTAGTCGTTCTTATTGGAGTAGTTGTACTTCTTCCTCTTGGGGTAGTCGGCGATGAAGTGGGTGGTGTCGCCGCACTCAAAGCAGCCACGAGAGTTTCAAGGGTTTCTTCTCCTCTCCTTCTGAAACTTGTGCATTGCCCAAAATATTCTTGCAAGCAAGACAATCTCGTCATTGTGAATGCTCTCGTATTTCTCATCAAAAGCTACAGTAAGAGACAACAAAACAAACTCTAAAGAAGGTGAGATGATGTTAGTGGGGTTAGCATCATGACCACCAACATGAGCACTAGTAATCAAAGTTTTACTTGTAAAGTAAGCATCATGGTTAGGACTACCTTTGCAAGACAATTCATGAGACTTAAGCTTGCTAAACAATTTTTCTACGTCTAAGGTAGCAAAATACGCAGATTCTTCCAAGGCAGTGGTTTTCATACCCCACACATGATCATCAAGACCATACAACAATTGTTTAGTACGTTCATTATCCATATAAGCAAGAGGACCACAAGCTCTCAAGTTACTCACAATAGACTCAAACCTAGCAAAGCAATCATCTAAGGACTCTCCAGGTTTCTGAGAAAAGGTTTGATATTGCCTATTATAAGTGTCCTTATAAGATGACTTAATTTTAGAAGAGCCCCCATAAGTATTGCAAAGCTTAAACCATACATCATGAGCAGTATAAAGGTGTGAGACACGATCATACACATTTCTACCTAGAGCAGTAGTAATGAGATTCAAGGCTTTGTAGTTGTTCTCGTACCTTAGCAACTCACATTGGATTACATTCTCAAGCCTTACTGGGATGACGTACCTTGTTTGTACGATCTCCCAAATAGCATGTCCTCGACTCAACAAGTAGTTCCTTGTTCGGTTCTTTCAATAACTGAAATCCTCACCATTAAAAACCACAAGCTTGATGACACCTTTCACCATGTCCCCTTTGGTTCACAAAGCCAGTTAAGAACAACCACTGACCTAACCTGCTCTGATACCAATTAAAGGACCAAGGAGGCGACTGGAGGGGGTGAATGGGAGCATAATAAAATTCTTTCACAAGAAACTGGCATATGTCCCATGTTCAAACCCTAAATAAAACCCCTGAAATAAAGTGATGAAAAATGCTAACCAAGTGGATATAAATGATCCTTAAAAAGTTATGAAGCCAATGGAAGAAGAATGGGATCAAACGGACACTAGGTTAGCAAAATACGTCCAAAACAGTGAATGAACATCAGGCTGAAACTATCAGGCAAACATTGTCCACTGGGACCGAACATTGTCTGCTGGGAGGTCTCTGGAAACTTGAACTATAAGTCATACATTGTCCAGGTCAAGTCGGACAATGTCCGCTGGGAGGTCTCTGGAAACGTGATTTTCTCCCAAAATTCTTCTCTTTCTTCTCAAACTTGATTCTTGAGCTATAGAACACCAAATCAGATGAAATTTGGACACAAGGTTCACCTCAACACAAGGAATAAGTTCCCAAAAAAGGTTTTTCCCATATCCAAAGATTTCACTTCTGATTTTGGATGAATTCAAAAACATAGGTTTTGGGGAAAAGAGGAGAAATCCATAAAATCGAAGAGGCTAGAGCCATGGATTCACTCTAAGATTGGAGGTAGATGATGAGGCTTGTCCTAGCACCCAAATCCATGAAAGAAATTGAAGAAAAACTCCTCAAACCATGAAGTCAAAAATCAGGCCAAAAATACCTCTGAAAATCACGAAAATGAGAAACATTGCAACTCAAGATAGGAGATGATTTAACCCAAATGCATGGATGTATGGATGCAAATCAAGAGTTTACAAGGTGTGGAAACCATCCAAACATCCTCCCACTCTTTGGAAGATTAGAGAGATCTCTCAGTTCTCTCTGCTCTTCTCTAAGAGATGAAGCACACACACACCTTAGCAAAAATGAAAACCTAAAGCAAAGGGGGTGGGAGAGTGATGCTTTCCACAACAGCCCTATCTATTTATAGTGAAAACCAAAAGACTAGAGTGCCACTGTCGGCTAAAAGGGAAATTACATCTAAAGAAGGGTAGTTTGGTCCGACTTCCACTACGCCGCACCCGACGCCATCGAACCGATAATCTTTAGCTTCAATTCCACACGACCTCTACGATGATGCCACATGCACCACCCACCGTTGCTCGTTCACTAGTTTTGAGGCAAAACTAGGAAACCCTAGCCTAACTTGCTTAGCGATGAAGCAAGCCGCCAGATGTCGACGCGTGTTCTCACACCATCTTCATCCGCTCATCGGTTTTGAGAAGCAAACCAACAAACCTCCTCCACTTGGTTTTGAGGCCCAAACCAAGAAACCGTGGCGGCGATTTTGAGACCCAAATCACCAAACTGTCAACCTTAGTTTTGAGGCCCAAAGCATGAAACCATCATGGTGATTTTGAGGCCCAAATCACCAAACCGTTACCACTGATTTTGAGGCTAAACCGAGAAACTCGTGCTTCTCATCTCCTCCACGTGTATGATGGGGGTCACACACAACATCACCTGACCTCTTGATCGTCCAACCATTGAGTATCCAACTTGTGCCTGATCATCCCCGATCCTCCGCACTAAGTCTCCTACTCCTGCCTCGATCCTCGTCATTGCCTGCCATGTCACATTCGCCACCTACCCTAGGAATACTCTTAGGTTAAAGCTGCTACAATTGGCATCCATACACTTATGGATTTATTTGTTTGGCTTAAGGACCGCAAACAAGCATAACCCTACCCCGCCTTCCCCACCGGCAACAACCCAATCGTAACTGGATTCCACTCTGAGCCTTTTCCCCCAAATCCCGACACACCTCGACTCGAGCACGACCACACCTAACCCCAACTCCAACCCAAACCCTAACTGGAGACCCCTTTCCTTTTCCCCAAATCATAACCAAATTGAGTTTCCAAAACAAACTCTGATTTAGTTCCAATTACGATGAGAATTTCAGTTGAAGGTCTGATTCTGCACGAGTTACAAATCTAGACCCTTTAAATTGCCCCCCCCCTGTCCTTATCCCGATGCAACCCTAAGAACCACCCCTCATCATTGGTGTGTTGCCCCATCATGATCCAAGCCCTTTTGACTCGACGATGTGCTCAAGGACAATGCATCACCGCCATGGGACTTCACCTTGTTGGAGGATGAGCACCGGAGAGCCCACACAACCATGCCGGAGTACAAGTTTTCCGCCTCACCATTGCGATCGTCCAATGCCGATTGTTGTCACTTTTTGTTGCCCTAGTAAGTTCCTCGTGCCCCGCGTAGATGAAGACCGTGTCGAGGAATGATGTCTGTAGCTCGAGATCACACTCTCCGACGAGTTTTTGGCAATGGCGCTGTCACGCCACTACACGCGCCACGACCTCACGCCCCTATCTAATCATGGTCGTCCATTATTTGATCGATGATTGAGATTACAATGGGGATAACAATTTGATTGTTTTAAATACGAACCATTCAACCAAGATCCGACGGCAGAGGTTTAATGAAATATGTACACCCATAGACCGAAGCCCCGTGGACCTAGTCCACTGATCCATGGACCTATTCCGTGGATTTTTAGTAGGAAAATAATTCTGAATTTGGTAAATCCATAGATTTTGCAAATAGCCCATTCCCTTTTATTTATTTATTGAACCGAACCACTTTCAGTAGAAAAATCCATATTAAGTAATTTTTACACTTATGCCCTCATATTTATTTTTAATTAAATATAGGCCACTGTAATTTTACAAAATCCATCCCAAACTTTTTAGTAATTATGTTTTAGTCCTTGACTTTTACATTTAGGTCCCTGGTTAATTGTATATAAATACAAATAGGTTCATGTCCTAGTTTAATTAGTTACAATTAGATCCTTAACTTTTAAAACCCTATAACATTTTTACTCGTAGCTCCGATTTAGACGATTCTTGTGCTCACACAATCGTAGCAACATATACAATATTTTGGTACTATTTATTTAGCATTTCAAATCTGTTTGGTGTATTATGTTTCATTTGTTGTTTGTTTTGCTTATTTCCTATTCTCAACAACTTTCAAAACCTTGAAGCCAAAAATTTAGTGGAGCAAGGGGAAGGAGGAAGTGTCCTTCCATATTCATCTAATGTCTTACTTCTCTACCTAATACACTTGCATGCATTAAATTGAATCCAATATTATTTACCATTGCTATGATTGTGGTTGTCTGAGTAGATACTGCTTAGCATTGCTGTTGTGCATCTAAGTTGAGTCTTTAATGATGACTATAATGAGGTGATATGAGATAAGCTTGGTAGCAACATGGATGCTGAGAGGTGTTGTATGGTAGGGAAGGTTGCAACCTTCACGATTTGTGAATGTTGTTGCTCGAATCAATTGAGGATATGTTCTTTGGAGTAGACACTTCAGGATAATGTGTCATCACGTGTCTGGTATGGAACAACTTACTCACTAATTAGGGATGCTTCATGGAGTGTCTTGCTCGATAGAGTGGAAAAGGGTACATGACTACCTGTTAACCGCATAGTGCAAGAGGGGCCAAAGTTCGAAAACCTTAGCAATACAATGGTACCACGACTTCCATAGCAAGGTCGGACATACTATCTAGGACATCTTTATAAAAGTATGTAGTGATCTCTATGTCATACACCAAAGAAAATATAAATAATGATAAAAATAAGGTTTTCTAGTCGTTGCATAGCGATGAAATCACTACGTGTGAGTACAACGCATTAAACTCTGTAGAGTGTGAAACTGTTATAATAATTGTGCTTTTGATTACGAGTGGTTTAGAATCCTCTTGTAAAGGTATGTAGTAATCTCTGTGTCATAAACTTATCCTGACACATTATAAGAATTGGATTTTGTCCTTAAAATGATATGTGACTCGTTTATTGGACGCTTAGCCACCAACGTCGCATTCGCCGGCAGGCACCGATACGTCCGTGTCTCAAACGTTTGCCGAACCCTGCAGCACACTTCCAAAAGCCGACCTTGTCAGTACAACAATTTTGAGACTATACTTCAACAAACGGATGGAGGTATGGGACAGTCCAAGCGGTCAGTCCTTATCTGGGCTTACGGAATTAGAGGATATAGAATTGTATAGCATTGTTGCCAGTTATTTTGAATGGCATGCGATATTTCTGAAGAGGAGATAAGAGTTATGGAGTTCAAATAGAACCTGCACATGGTGAGAGCTGATTTCCATATGGACGGGACCTTGAAACGCTAATGTCAGCAACAGATAAACATGAGCATCAGGAAACAGGGGTGGACATGACTCAGCGGCCAAAATATTTGAAGCTTTTGTCCCTAATGCCTGCATTAATTGAGTAACTGCACCTCTTGAATAATTCATGCATTCCGAAACAAGCCACAACATGCTTGATCCGATACGATGCTTCAGAACGAGTAAAATAATCTTCACATACTAGAAAAAGAAAATATCCACAGGTGTAGAGATCAGCTTACAATGGCTAGGTCTTGCAAACATAAAATGGAACTTATTGTAAATGGAGCAAACTCTTTGCAGCCCCATAGTTCACAATGGTGGTTAAGACATGTACATGATGAAGCTCATATATCAGCATCACCTCCAGAGCTGGCTGAATCACTGCCATCACTATCGCTACTGCTGCTACCACTTCTGCTCCCGCTTCCACTGCTACTGCTCCCACTGGAGCTAGAACTATCCTCCTGCAGCCCTTCTGCGTTTACTTGAGCATGAAGTGCCTCAGCTGCATTGAACCCCTCATCAGCTTCATCATTTACATCGACATCAGCAATTTCATCCTCCAGGTCATGCTGATTTCGTAAGTTGATGTCAAAACCACGAGCAGATGCCCCTTGACCCGCAGCTACATTATTCGGCGAGCCATTATTGTCAGCATCACCAAGTAAGTCCAGGTTCTCCTCTTGGTCATCTGGACCAGGTGAAACGGCAAATGGGTTTCTGGTAACAGGCTGATATGTGGTGCTCTTGTTGTATCTTGGTCCTGCAATGGATATGAGAGCAACGAGCATATATTTATGTTGTCAGAGAAATGAATACATTCAGCACATATTAGAATATGCCCCAGTACCATGCAGATAAGACACAGAGAGGAATAAACACAACCACCTTACTTAATAATCCTAAGAAACTGTCACTGCAATTGTTTCATCTTTAGGTTATTGCCTTTTTCACTGGCAAAACCACCAAGCCACCACGTAAATAATTAGGCTAACATTAAGAAACTAAGTATAAGGAACCTGCAGCCACCATGTTCCTTCTTGCTAGCCAAGGCTGACACTCAGCTAGTCACATGCATCATGCATGTTACACTTTGTCGGAAATATTTGTCTAGATAAATAGCTTACTAAATAACTCATTCTTACAGCCACTCGCATCCCCAATGAAAAGCATCAATTCCACCCATCATAAGCCGGTTACCCAAATGGCTCACGTGTTACACTCTCCTACTTACCCTCTCTCACGTTACACTTTGTCAGAAATATTTGTCTATGATAGTGAGGGAAACACGCAATGCATTGATCAATGAGGTACCATATACATAAGTAGGCTGGAGGCCTAGAGTATGAGCCGTAATCATCTGTCAGTTTATAGAAAGACCCATGGAGATAAGGCCAGATTGGACACCATCAAGCTTGATCCACTAAAACAGGAAATAGTACCTACCGGAATATATTTGTCTAAAAGTCTAGATAATAGTTTACTAAATAAATCATTCTCACAGCCACTCACATGCCCTGTGAAAAGCATCAATTCCACCCACTGTTTGCGGGTTACCCATTGGCTCACGAGTTAGACTCTCCTACTTACTCTCAATAGCTTACACCCTCCAAATCATTGCCACCTAATATTGACCAATTCAGGCAGTTAATCTCAGACATGGATCATACAGTGGCTCAGTACGCTCAGGTCTACAGCAAGGAGAGAACCTTAATTTGAGACCCTCGAAAGGAAAGGAGGTTTATGTACATGGGTGGGAAAGGAACTAATTCTAGCCACCTCTTTCGTAGCTGCCCGGTTTGTGAAGAGTATTTTCAATAGTCCAACTTAACACTAGCACGGAAGTATCAAAATATATACATATTCCACGGAATCCCAAGACATTATACTGCCCTAGTATTGGCCCCACAAAGCTGATGGTACTTCTTTAAAATCTTATGTGCAGTTACAACCAAATAAGTTTAATACCTAGTTATGAAAAGTGATAAAAAGTACTCCACCTGTTCCC
>VSTD030000687.1:0-14927 GCA_008808055.3 Sporobolus alterniflorus
AAAACTTTAAAATAATTAATGTCACTTATATGATATCTATTTTAGATTCCATTTTACTGTTGTGTTCTACGTGATGATATGAACAAAACATGATCACATTTGCATATATTTTGAAGAAATTTTAAATTAACTTAATTTGATCTATATTTGCATATGTTTATATTTACAATTTATTTTAAATTTTGTTTTCACCATTGTGTTCTACGCGACGAGATTAACAAAATAATATCCCAGTTATATATATTTTGAAGAATTTTTAAATGAACTTAATTTGATCTATTTTTACATATATTTATATTTGTAACAGATCAAGAGTTATGTGTATGTGAGCTAATGTGTCGTATTATGAGTTACGATCACTCTATGGGTCGAAAGGATATACTTAAATTTATTTATTATTTTATGATCATATTTTTTATATATCTTTAAATATTTTTTTACTGTTAGTATCATGTAATCATCAAATAAGTGCAATAATGTTGTTATTTTAAATTTAACTATTTTTACTTAATTTAAAATCAATATGTAAATTTACATAAATATAAGGCATTTAAAATCCCGCAGCATTACATGTGGTTATCAACTAGTTTCTTCTAATATAGGAGCGGCTAACCAATACCTTCTACTAAGGGTCGTTCAGTTCAAAAAACTTACGAACCCATATGTTAAAATATAAGGAGCTGGCTCTATTATTTATTAGCCCTTACCTAAGGCATATGCTAAGAAATTACTCTCTTGTTCATCATTCACTGTTGACCCTTAGCTTGTTAAAAAGTAGAGTTCACTGGGCTGTCTTCTATTTTTTCAATTCTTTTGGTGAATTTCTGTCAAAACTCCTTAACTTAGCTGGTTTGGTTAATTGAGGGTCATCCTCATAGCCCACATCTTAAAAGAAATACCTTTGTTGTTTATTATTTTTATACAATCGATGTCTTTTCTGGATTGATCCGTATCTGATAAGCAAAAGCGATCATCATTAAATGACAAGCCTCACATAATTTAATTATAAAATGTTATATATATATATATATTATGATGAACTATTGGGTGCATATATTGATGAGGATAACTATATCATCATAGAGGGAGATGTACCAGTGAGTAGAGCAAAATCTTGGTTGGCTAAGATCGCTAGCATGACCATGAAAATGCATGTGTATGAATTAAGTCACTAAAATTATCTTGACATGACTTCATCTCACCTTAATTACATATGATTGAAGAGAAAAGGTAAAAAGTGAATCAATTTAACAAATATTAGGGATAAAGTAAACCAAATTTTAGTTTAGTGAGTTATCTGAATTTTGACCAAACTTAGAGGAGGCAAAATGGACTTTGCCCATAATCTAAACGGAAGCACCTGAAATGTGATTGACTTTTTTGAGCTTCACCTTGCTAGTTATCTTCTCAGATTCTCTTCTTGTAGCCAATATTCCCTGGGTATTAACTCCACCTATGCATCATAGATTGGTCATGCAACAACGTGCCTAACATGGGATCAATCGGATGGCATGCCACTAAGCAATGGCAGAATTTAGAACATATGCTCGAAAACAGGTCAGTATAAGATAAACAAAGTCACACATCTTGTGGTGGCCCTACTGTATGTACATGCGAAAATCAGGTATAAAGATGTTAAGTTTGTGCCTTATGATTCGACCCTGTTGTTTGTTCTATTTAAAAATCTTTACCTTTTTTGTTTAGAAAATAGCATGTTAGAGTATTATGTAATCTGTATATTTTCTTTTCTAAAGACACTACGTAAGAAACTTAAATAGGAGACACGAATCAGAGACGCGCTCCAAGCCAATCATCTCCAATCTGGAAAAATAAGACGTGCCCACATCACCGAGGAGCAGAACTGGCTTGGTGGAGGGTAAAAAGGAGACACGCTGCTTTTCGACGCGTCTCAGTTAAGTTAATATCTGAGACGCGTCTGCTTCTTTGACAAAAGGGAGACCCACGTTCGTATTACGTGTCTTTGATTATACAAGTAAAAGAGACACGCGTTTCTTGGGGCGCGTCTCCTTTTATTACAAAAGCGGACACATCTACCATTCCATTTCCCATCATAAAAGTGGGTGTGTCTCCTTTTATCACGAAAGCGGATGCGTCTCCCATTCCATATATAGAGAGATGAGCGTTAGAATGACGTGCCTCCGTTTCGTATCCCCCCTTAAAAAGCACGCTCCCAGCTAGGGCAGAACAGTGGTGACGTCCGATCTTACCCTGTTTTTCCCCGGTTGTTACCATTTCTTTCCCTTTTTGGACAACCTCCTCAAAAATCTTGTGGTGATGAAGCATAATTCTTATAATGATTAGTCCTCTCCTCCCCTACTGTTGTTTTTGTCCCTTATACCGCGCTCCAATGATCTTGACTATCATTGGAACATAATTTTTTTGATGTAGCTCTTTCTGTCTAGATTAGAGTTAGATGTTGTAACACTTATAGTAAATAATTGAATGAACTTGTTAGATGTATCTCATCCAACATATAATTTATTATCGTAGATGTCATCGGATCGAAGTTAGATGTATGGACCACACATTTGCAATGAGTATATTAAAGGGGTAGATGCATTTATCAATTTCGTGAAGAAAGACATGTTGGACAATGTTAGAGGGAATCTTTATTGTCCTTGTAAATATTGCAAGAACGAGAAGAGATATCGTGCAGATTATGTGTTGATATCACATTTGATCAAGCACAGATTCATGGATGATTATCGATGTTGGAATAAACATGGGGAGGAAGGATTTAATGAAGCAGAGATGAGAGATTCACATATGGAGATGGAGGTCCCTATCGATGTTGAAGATCACGACGATGTGAATGAGATAGATATATTAGGGTTCACTGATGACAACATCGAGTTTCAGGTGCATAACATAGAGGAGATGGTACGCAATGTTGAGAGACATGGCGATGATGATTAGTATAGTAATTGTGAACTTGCAGAGTACAAGAAGATGATCAAAGACTCCAAAAAATCATTCTATCATGGTTGTGCAGCTCAGTACACGAGATTATTTGCAATGGTGAAACTTTTCCAGTTGAAAGCGAGCAACGTATGGAGTGATTATAGTTTTAAGGACTTGTTGACGCTTCTTAAAGACATGTTACCCTAAGGCAATGCAGTCCCTGAGACCGTTTATGAGGCAAAATAGATAATTTGTTCGTTGGGTTTGAAGGTGAAAAAAATTCACATGTGCAAGAATGATTGTATTCTATATCGTAGGTCTGAGTACGAAAACCTCGAGAAATACCCTATTTATGGACTCGACCAATTCAATCGTAGAAAAGATGGCGGTGATGATGAGAACTGCAACAAAAATTAAAGAAAAGGCGGACCTAAAATATGTTTTGCTACTTTCCTATCATTCATCGTTTGAAGTGTTGGTTTACAAACAAGGAGACATAATTGTTGTGATGGCACAAAGAGAAGCATTAGTAGGATGTCAAAATTGGATTGATGTTATAGTCGTTCTTAACGAGTAAGTTCCTTCTTTACTTTATTTTCTGATAATTTCCTAATTGCACTATAATTTTACATTAACATACGAATGCTTCTATTTAGAGCTTTTGACATGTACATGGTTAAGGTGCTAGGAGGACAAATGCCGACAGTTTAAACATCATACTATATTCTACGTTCAACAATAAGCTTCGGGTAATACATGCGGCTCCATGTCTGCTTAAACATGATTACATTTATTTTACTTTATTATCGATGTTTATGATTAAATATGCATATTAATCTTTTGCTAATACATACTTCTGATTTTATTGTGGCATGACTACCAAAACGCTTTCATTAACGCAGCAGGTTCTAGCCTCGAGCACATTAGAGAGAGGCTAGCGATGTTCATCGTATCAGAAATCATTAGTCCAAATGGAGAATTTCATTTCAAACTATATGTTTTGAGTTAGATGATAGTTATTCTTTATGTAATAGTTATTTAATACATAGGCTTTGTGGTCAAAATGATAAACACTTTGTGTAATATTTGATTGATAAATATAATTAAATATGTGATCTATATTTGGCTTTATATATGTTTCTGTATGTATATGTTGATTATCCTGACAATGCGGCTACCAAATCCTGACTAACTCCAGGATGCAGCCGGCAACCAGGATGTCCTAGGGGGCATCAAATAGGAGACACACGTATAATAGGGTGCATCTTCTATTAGTACCACATTGATCCCAGTCAGTAAGTAAATCGACAATGGCCTAAGATAAAGCGCGTCTTGAATTTATTAGTAATGAGAGATGTGCGCACCCCGAGCGCGTCTCGTATTAGTGTCATAGGGGTCCAGCCGGCAATCAAACCGGTGATGCGCACACTTAAAGCGCATCTCAGATGAGTCTTAGAATGGGAGACACACTGTAACTAAGCGTGTCTCCAATGTATACTAATCGGAGACGCGTCTGAGCGCGCGTTTTGGATTACTCTATAATGTAAGACGTGATGACGAAGACTGTGATCTGCGCATCTCCGTTCTTCGTGCATGTGGGTCTCGGCTGTGCCTTTCTCACATAGTGTGATTATTATGATGTATGGATTTTCTGGGGAAAACGGTATATGTAATTTAGGACCTGGTAGGAGGAAAAAATATTTGAAAAATTGTTATTAATGTATTCCTATGTAGATCAGAAAAGAGTATAACATCATCTTATAATTTAAATCAGAAAAAACGAGAGAATCTAACTTGTTCTGCTCTAAGCAAGTTTCCTGTACTTTAATTTTAATAAGAGTCCATTAATAACTGCATGGGCATCTTAATAATGGTCAAATGTAACAAAATTTAATTATGAGCAGCTTATGGAAATTACAATATATATATAGGCAAGGCCATGACCCCCAAACACTACAACTCTCCAGATGTTTCTTGATTCATCTTGCCAATTCCAGCCTCAGCAGATGTGAGAATAATCCCATCCAGAGGAAAATGGGAAAAGAACGGGTCAAAGTTGCAGAAAATTAGAAGTGAATGGCATAAAAAGAAACCTCCTAACGGTGGAAGACGATATGCTGGAGCGGTGTAGATTCCAAGTGTATGCATTATGCCACCACATCAATAGTTACAATTTTATATTTGTCGTATATGAGTATAATAAAAATGCTAAAGCTGTATTGTGTTAGTTCTGACAAAAAAAATGCTACAGCTGCAAAGTTTAGAATTCAACTATCAACCATGACGACGTTTCGTCAAGTTGCACCCTCCTGTTACCCTACTGCTTTCCCTGACCAAGTGACCAAACAGAGGTTGTATACACTTACAGTCCTTTGAAGACACGATGCGATCAATAGCATGCTCTTAGCTCTCACAATGTTTGACACGTAGCAGGCAGCAACGGACTATTCAAGATTACAAGTTGACGTCGTTCCTGAATTAATATACTGCGATTGTTAGGGACTTGCGCCATCAGTGCGGTCAGATAGGAACGACGCAGATCGCAAAAAAAAAAGAAGATAGGGACGACGCAGCTTTCTCTCCTTTGCGTTTCTTTTTGGCTACAAGCACCTCACTCCGGCTGGATGCCTGGATTCACGATATGTTTGTACGTAAAAAAGAAGTAGGATGGAGTGAGTGGTGTGTGCTGTTCCCTCACTCTTCTGGATCGACCTCTGAATTGAGTGATTATCGATCACGCAGCACTGGATCATGTGCCGTCGCGCCTCTAACTATTCAGAGTAAGGAGAAGAAGACAAATCGCGCGTGTTCTATCCGACATGAATGATTGAGGTAACAGAAAGCCTGTAGATTGAGGTTGCCTCGCAAGGAAAAGTGGGGAATTGTGCATGAAAACCTTTTTTTAAAAGAGGCCTGAAACTGTGACAAGGGTACCGTGCTTACTTTACTCTTCACAAACGACGACCCGATAATTGGTCAACTATGGTGCACTGTGCACACAACAACAACAGCAGCACAACTTGTCATGATAAACCCATAGTTTAATTTTACTGTACCACTTTAGCGCGCGCAGCTGCAGTTAAACTAATTTCAGCTGGCCGTATGCGCGCACTCTGGTGGTGATTTCTAGAGGTACGATTTGGTACGAGACTTTTAAGATATTTCTTCAGTTCGAGATGCTGGTTAGCTGCGACCGATATCATGCGACGGTCAGCCACACTATAGCTCTAGCCTCTAGCTAGAGGCTCGATCATGGCGGCGACGGTCAGCCACTGGGCTCTAGAGGCTCGATCGATCATGGCGGCGAGTCCAATCTGACAACAAGTCTGGCCATAATTGTGCACGCAGCACGGACGGCCACGGGATGGGATTAGACGGAGCTCTAAATTTGACCACCCGTGTGTGTGTGTAGCGCGTGTAGTCGATCGTCTAAACAGGCGAGACCCAAAGATGGTGCGCGCGGCGCGATTTGCCCCTCGGAATCGACGAATCGTGTGTCGTCGCACGTGGACGTACGAGGACGGCACGCCGGCTGCTTTCACGGTGTAGGACGCCTGCTAATCATGGTTCCGAGGATCCTCAGCACGTTGAGATGCTCGCGTCGCGTCGCGTTCGTCCCAACGTGTGATGGCTCGACAGAGATCGAGGGCAGGCCGGGACGGTCGTCGATCGTGCGCGGGTGGGGTCGGGGGCGTTGGAACGGGAGCCCGACACGTCCGCCTCGGCGCGCTCCTGGTGGCGGAGCTGTGATGAGAACCAAAGATGCGAACCAACACCACGGAGCCAGCGGACAGGAGCCACGGGACGACGGTTCCATGCCGGCATCGGAGGAGCACGCGTGGGAGGGAATCGGGCATCGTCAGAAGGGCTCGCCCAACCGGCGCGCGATACGTGCGTGATTGGTTGACGGGTGCGCGCCCCAGCTGCTGGTTCTTGGGTCGATCGGTCAGCCACGGCCGAGCGCGCGCGGCCGGCCAGGACCCCCACGCCGGGTCACTCCTTGTCCTCCAGCCGGCCGAACTAGACGTCGGGTGGAGCGGGTCTCCTCACGACGGCAGCGAGAGCGAGATTCACACCTGTCATTTCCCAGGGGTTTGTCGCTCGCGCGCGCTCTACAGAAGCAAGGTGTGTGGCGCTACTGTACCAACCTACGGCGCACAAATTAGCCGGCCGGTCCATGTAGTAGCAGTAGCTCCAACGAGGACAATCCATGTAGTAGCAGTAGCTCCTCTCGCGCCACGAAACGTCGCCGGCGGGGCCGCCGCGCGCCGGTCCCCATCCCGGATCCGTATAACAAAACAAAAACCAGGCATTCTGCTTTTGGAGATACGTCCAACGACGTAATCGCACCATCTCCACTGCGTCGCGTATGCCCGGTGCACTACCACCCAGCTAAAAAGGCCTTTCGATTTATTTTCTTCTTCACGCACTCGGCCGGGGGGGCGCACCGAGATCGTTTTCCCCGGCCCTCTCGTGTCCCGGCGTGAAGTTGGACGCCTAGTAAATTATTGGCAGTTCAGGCGGCGTCCCCGATTGGGTCGTGTCGCGCGGAGTTGCCGGACATGGGGACTCGACACCGACTGGACTTCTTCTACTCGTCTTATTCTTCTGTGGATAAGACTGGATCCATCTCTCTCTCTCCTCTTCTCTCTTGGTGTAGTAGTACGTATACAATTATATGTGCGTCTTTGCAAAGTAGAGGTGCGCTGCGTTAGGGAATCTAAAACGTGTAGCTGTCTGCTGCCGCTGTTTGAGTGTCATAGATTACGCTCCACAAGCAGCCTCACATGAGTGCCATGACAAGTTGGCAACTACTCCAAGTCTTGGACCCATCATCATGTGCATGATGATGGTCACATAGAACGTGCATATATATATCATGCATGCTCCTTATCTAAATTGTAATTTAGAAACAGACCAAGTAGTGCTACTCGGTAATTACAATTCTTCTTGATCATGCTTGTTTAACTCAGATTTGAGATATAGGCCACATCAACAAACGAACAATAATGGAGGTTTTAACGACTAGGTCGTGTCAACAAAAGAAGGGGATGGAGGTTTGAGCTTAGACGGTGATAACAAAAGAAAAATGAAGGGAGCAAACTGAAAATCTACTAGTGTAAGCACGAAGACTGCCGACCATCAGGCTTAATTAGGCAAGAAAACGACACAGCAGCCGAATTTGTGCGGGGCACACCAGGTCACCACGGTGACGCGCGAGCTAGCTTTAATTTGACACGCACTCATTTGTGTAAAGCCGCTCACGCACGCAGCAGGTGCTTTAGCTTATTTTTAAACTACTGCCTCGCTCACTCAAGGTCGCCACCCGCCCTACTGCACTAGCGAGTCAAGCCGGGACGACGCAGGCAATTAGGCTGCACGGCGCCGTCGTAGCGATGGAAGAAGTGAGAGGGGGCCATTAGCCATTATGGGCACTAGCCCATCGTCATCCCATGCAACTGCACGGGCTAGAATAATATATTTTTAGATCTCAATAGCAATAAGAATCCTTTTTCCTGTTTCTAAAAAAATCCTTTTTTCATCTATAGATTTTGATTTCCCTTGGATCATTCATATATAATAAACAATATATATGCGTAGTTATGCAACGATCTCTCAAGTCCTTGTGTTTTAGCTTACGCATAGTTATACAATAACTCCATTTGTTCCGTTTTGTCCTACCTTTTATCCTTACCTTATATAGCATCAAGGTACATGCATGCTGAACATGCATCATTGCCCTCTACCATATTGTGATAGATGAAAAGCTCAATGCATGACGGCGTGCTAATTAAGCTATGCTGACTTCTCCGTGACACTACCGACATATCTAACCTACTACAAAAAAGGCTCTATGCAAGCGGTCGATCGGTAAGACGCATAATTTGTACAAGCGATTTCAAGAACCGCTTCGATTTAAACACTTGTACAAATACTCCCTCCGTCCCCAACTTTTGCACTGACGAAGTATATTGCACTGACACACATGCAGGCTTAGAGCATCATTAACTGAGGGTGTGTTGTTTTAGGTGAACCACTGTGGAGCTTACGTACTGCTTGCCTACTTGAGCCATATATATGGAGAAACCATCGAATTACATGAGACATATATTATTTTCTAATAGCAAAGTGGGTAATAATTTGGAACTATTATTAAGGGTATTTTGGGTAAACTTTTTAACAATGACATCGATGGGTAACTTAGATCATATTAGATCCAATGATTATTATAACATACCATTTAATTCAATGGTTGGATGTTTTATTTCATTTTTGAGAATTTTTAGAATTATTCTTTGATTATTGTAAAGTCGGAGACAACGAGTCGGCTCGACCCGCGTCGCTCTGCTCGGGCGACTCGGGGGGCTCCGAAATCCTAGCCATCGCCCCCTTGCCCGGCCGTCGCCAGAGTCCACCCCTGGCACAACCTGTGTGGTGGACGAGGACAGTAGCGGTGGGGCTCTCGCTCCCTCCTCGCATTCGTGGTGCTCGAGCCGATGAGGACCCATCCCCATTGACGGCAGCCGTCGTCTAGCTCCGATCGGTCTCTGTGCCTGACGTCCTCCGGAGGTGGTGGCTCGACACCGGATTTGGCCTGGCCAAGCTGGATGGGGTCGGCAACGTGGGGTAGGGGGCGATCGCAGGTCACCAGTCCTCTCCCCTCCTTATTGTAGGTGGTCTGGCAGTCCTGGGAGCAGGTGGCATCCTCACCGCCCCCAGCGGTGGATCTGCTCCCGGTGGGCGCCTTCGTGGTCGTTTCTTCGTAGAACTAGGGCTCCCTCGATGAGTTGGCGGCGTGGCTCATCTGGGCAGCGATGACTTCTCTTGGGGGATGTGGACCTTCCCTTTCACGGTAGTGCCGGCAGGCCCAATGGTGGGGGAGGCGGCGTGAGCTGCGGGTCGGTGATGGCGTTTCTCCTCTTCGTGGTCACGTGCAATGGGCTCACGATGTTCCTGGCCTCCTCAGCGGAGGGCGAGACGACGCGGCATCTGCTCGATTGGGAAGAGCTTCTCGACGCGGTGTGCTATGACGGTCAGCGGGACGTGGTCATGGAGCATCGGTGGAGTTCCCCCTATGCTGGAGGGTGGCGCTGCTGTCGTGGGTGGTTCGTCCTGGGGGTGGTCATTGCGTTGTACATGGTGGTTTCGCTGGATGCCTGTATCACTGTGTTGGTTTCTGTTCTTCCCCGTGTCATTGATGTTAGGAGTGGTGTTGTATCCGGCTGTTGTGTTTGCTATACTCTGTGTTGTGGTGTTGTTTGTACCATCTCTACTTCTTACTTAATACAATATGTGGTAGGCACGCTTCTTGAAAAAATTAATGTAAAGTATAAAAAAATCCTCTAGTTAATATATACTCCCTCCGTTCCTAAATTGATGTCGTCGATGACTTTTTGTGTTATGTTTGACTATTTTTTATTCAAAATATGCAAAATTATAAGTCATGTTTCAACTTTCTTAAGTGGCAAAATAATTTTAAAAATTAAATAAACCAAATGATCAAACATAACTAAAAAATCAATTATGACAACAAACAATTTAAAAAATTTATGGACAAAGGGTATAAGATCAGCGAACCTTGTACCGATGAAGAGGCGCGCTTAATTAACCTCCACGACAAAGGGCTCGTTTAATTATTCGCCACCAGCGTCAAATCGTGCCCTCGGCTGACGCGCGCCTCCGGTCCGGCCGCTTTAGTTTGGGTGTCGTCGTCGTCGCCGCAGCAGCAGCTTTTGCGTGTGTTGCCCCGTGGTGTTGCCGCGTGACGATCGTGGGGCGCGGCATGACCTCCCAGTGCGTGCAGGTGTCGAGCATAGAGGAGGCTCGGATATGCATTGCCGGTGTTACAACATAAGTATATATTTGTGATCGTTTGACACCGGCAGCCGGCGCGGCTCGGCTGAACCACCGCGTCCGTCTTTGAAATGCCGTCTCACATGTATAAAAAGCAAACGGAATAAATAAATAAAGGTTACAAGTCTCAATCATTTCTATGTCTCTCGAATATTATTCACAACAGCCGGCTCCCCTTTTTTCTACATTGGGTTTCCGTGGACGGGCGGCATGTCTATGCGGCAGAGGCTGCTCGCAGAGACATCGGCAGCAGCCGGGCAGGAAGAAGGCCTGAGCACTGCACGGTTCCGATTCGACCAGTATAGCACTACCGTACCTCAGGCCAGAAATTGTTGACGAAGTGTAATTGCTGAGTGTGGTTTACGAGAACAGAAGTTCAGATCTAAATGGAGCTAATGAAGGAGGAAAATGATCCGTACAATCGCAAAGAATGAAGCAAAGGCAAAAGCTTCCATGGCTCTATTCAATGTCTTCGCATGGCTCTAGCTCGTGCTGATATGTGATATCGGGCCCCCATGGGAAGATACAGCCCATGGTGCCTCGTTTGAGCAGAAAGTGGAGGCTTGTTCTGTTCGAGATAAACAGAACTGTTTGTTCACTGCCTAACTTTTTCTGTTACAATGAGTCGACTAAATCGACCGATTCAGCTTAAACAGGCCTAAAACTTATGTTCCTGCAAGCTGAAGAGAAATCTAGTAAGGGCTTCTTTGGAATGCAGGAATGAAAAAAGAACATTAAAACAAGAAAAACAAACAGAAGAATAGAAAATACAGGAATTGGATTGGAAACACTTGTTTGGGTAGGCCAAAGAAAACACAAGAATTGTAAAGGAACTTTTGTTATGATAAGTTTGTTTACATTATTTCATTCCTTTAGAGCATCTTCAAGAGGCTAGCTAAATGATTTTTGTAAATGTAAATATAACTAGTTTGTCAGAAAATCGCTCTCCAACAAAGTCTTTCACAAGTTTGCTCCCCATGACATAGGGGTCAACGATGACATGCCATGTTTAAATATAGAGTTAGAGTTGATTTTAAAAAGACTTGTTGATTTGTATCACATTTTTTTAATGTTTTTATTTTAGAGAGTAGTTCAAATATGTGAATTTAGAATTAGTTTTAGAGAGGTTGTTGGAGATGCGCTTAGTAATCATGTGTTCTACGGGGTACTATTCACCATCACCAAAATGTGGGGCTATGGACAAGACACAAGATTATGGCAGGAGTTGGTCCGCGGAAGGGATAGACACCAACAAGGGACGAACTGGACAGGAGTTGACGGATCAAGAGGAGCTGGACAGCAATTCGTTGGAGTATCGATTTGGGAGTTCCTGTGGCTGTGTTCCTTTGTCAGTCTATAAATGGACACTCTCCTAGTGTGGAGAGCCGCACAAGACTTGCAAAAGAATCAAAAGGTTGTTACTCACATATACATTCGTGATCATTAACCGTGAATGGTCCTGACCGGTTGCTCAATATTTTGCAGAAATCATACTAGATTCATTGCGAGTCAATTGTCTACGGCCACAGCCACCCAGTGTTTGCTTCGAGAACTAGGTTTTCCATGTCAACTATCACTCAGTTTTTCTTTAAAGTGATCTTCACGGAATCTTGAAGACAGATCATAACATGGTATTGCCAATAATATAATGCAGTTCGCAAAAAAAAATATAATGCAAACTTCTGCCACAGCTGACAACTGAGTAACGAAAAGCAGCAAGCTCACATGGGCCTATATGTTTGACCAAGTATGAACTCGCTTGAACTTGAGGCCACCAGCAACCAAAATGAAAGCTTAGGTACGTATACAGATTGCAAAGGGCACAACGAATACCTAATAGCAAGAGACAAAATATAGAATTTAGGATACAAAACAGTCAACTTAGGATATCCATAGCGCTATTCATCAGCTAGGTTGATATCACCCACTCAGAAATAACTGATCAAAATATCTTTGGTTGGTCATTCCAGACTTTCACGATTTTGATCAATCATTCCTGAGTGGATAATCATTACGCTAGCTAATGAATAATGTCTACCCTAAACTTCTTTTTCATTCTTGCTGGCCCGTACCTTATGATTTGGTAATTGGGCCACACTATTACAAAGTTCAGTAAGCCAGAAGTAGCACACCAGAAAAATAAAACATGGATCAAGAATCTTAGAGCTCTTGATACCACTGTTGGGGCCCATGTCAGAAGTCGTTGGCCCAACCACGAGCAATTCTTGCTACACTCAAAATCTAGCTCAAAGGGTAAGAGACTCCCCCACTTTTAAAGTTGGTACAACCCACCCCAAAACCAATGAGAGACTATTCCCAGCACCTTGAGAATGGTGTAACCTCATACCCTCAGCCACAAACAGACTTTACGCCTTCTTAACTTTGAGCCACCAAACATTCCCTCCTGCCTCATACCCACAGCTCGCCACTTTAGGAAATCCCTTCAAGACCCTAAACTTCTTTTTCATTCTTGATGGCCCGTACCTTATGATTTGGTAATTGGACCACACTATTACAAAATTCAGTAAGCCAGAAGAAGCACACCAGAAAAAAAAACATGAATCAAGTGTTGCTATCATCTTCAAGCAACAAAGCAGTGAAACCTTGCTTGTTAGCCAACATCTTAACAAAATAACAATGTAAAAGACATCACATCTTAAAGGGTGCAAGTCCAGGTCTGAGGAATATGAGAATACTTCATTTTTCTAACTTCCAATACAATCAATTTGGCATTAATAGGATATCACCCACATAAAACCCTTTCATTTTGCTAGCAAAAGAACTACTAGCTTGAATCAAATCAAGTCCAAACCCAGCATCACAAATTGCACATAACCATGCCAAATAAAAATCTCAAACTAGGGCAAAGAAGTGGATTGCCTTCAGAATGGTGCAAAAGTTGCGGAAAACACATGAGTTGCCCTGAACAAATCCCTAGTGTAGCCTACTCCAACTTGCTTGGGACTAAAAGGCTTGGTTGTTGTTGACATGAAAACATAAGATTCTAGAGTAGGCAATCCTAAATAAAATCTCTTTTCACCAAACATTTCCTCCTGCCTCATACCCACAGCCACAGACTTCGTGCCTTCTTAAGTTTGAGCTATAAAAGACAGTATAATAAACACATACTCGTTTCATCCCACTTGAAATATATATGGACTCTACTGACATGAGAGTAACACTCTCAGAGAGTATCACTGAATTTTTATCATAAAATTTAATTGGGATAGCATATAGTAATACCATTTGGTGCTAGACAGCTTCGATCATACACTTATAACCCTAGAGGTGAACTCATCTATATTGGTAATAGATAGATTTCACTACAATTTATGACAAATTGCTCCCTGCATAGTTTGCAGTAGCATAGCTGGCTGTAGGTTTTCACTACAATTTCATCCTGTCTAAGACATTTTCACCTAGGTTATTGACTGTCCAGAAGATGAGAGTACAATTTATGACAAATCGCTCCCTGCATAGTTTGCAGTAGCACAGCTGGCTGTAGGTTTTCACTACAATTTCATCCTGTCAGACATTTTCACCTAGGTTATTGACTGCCCAGAAGATAAGAGTATCATAGTATCAATGATCCAAACTATGTAGTAACAGCAAGTTGTGAGCAGATACCATAGGCCAGACTTTCCACATAAATGCTCATTGAACAAAGAAATCACTCAGTACAAAAGGATATACAGATACTCCCTGTGAATTTATAGTAGATGCAATACTATGTAGTAACTAATGTGTAGAACTCGTCCCTGTGTCCTTAAGACAACTTAAACTCTATCTCGCAAAACCATATCATCTGCTGCTATCTCTATGCCTTCTTTCATACAACTGAGTCGTAACCTTGAAATTAGGCCGGCCTATTCAAAACCAAACCAATCCACACAACTCTATAGACCCACAAGAGTACAGCCGGCCGTTACCGCGCACTTCATTCAGGCAGCCACGGCTCGCCCTGCTTTCCAGGACTCGTACTCGGGATCGTCGGTAGGTAGCTCGAAGCGGCAGAGCGGGCACGAGTTGCGCACCTGGAGCCACGGCAGGATGCACTCGTCATGGTACAGGTGCAAGCACGGGAGCCTCTTCACGCGCTCCCCGGCCGCGACACCGTCCCTGCACACCGCGCACTCCTCCCCCTCCCTTTC
>VSTD030000688.1:0-14917 GCA_008808055.3 Sporobolus alterniflorus
TATGTGCCTTTATCATGCTGAACATCGAGAACAAATCTCATATCTTATGTACTTTTATTGCTTTACTTTTGAAGTTCTCACTCATATTCTTTCTTAGCTATGTTTTAATATGTTTTTTGTATATTTACTATCATAACTTGTTCCTTAGCTTGTGCCTTGTTTATCTCTAGTAGCTTACACTTACATTAGCTTCTTGGTAGCTTGACTCATGTTAGTTATAACATTTAGTCGTCCGGTCTACTTTTTGGCTACGAGAGGCTGGACATATCCGGTCCACATCGGACCTATTCGAATCCCGTCGGATATATCTGACTTATTTCTGACTAATTGTTTAGATCAGTGAAGTTTCAGTTTATTTGCCTATTTACCCTCCCCCTCTAGGCAACTTTTAGGTATGAGCGTGGGCCATCGACGTTAGAGGTGTGTGCCATGGAAGCAACACCAGCAATGCTGCAACTGACACTGCCATCTCGCGTCACCATAGGGACATCCTCACCAATTCCGTAGGAGGAAATTGTCATGGCTGCAATTTCCTCTTTGCCGTTGCTCCAACCAGCACAATCTTCAATCAATTCCTTGTTGATAATGATGCAGCTGGCATCACCATCACCGATCGAAGCCCCTGCTATCGATGCCATGGCATCCTTGCCAACACCGTCTCCACCACCTGTAGTTGCAGCAACACCAGTGCTACTCATGCTAGAGGCGGCTGCCCTTGTGATGCAATCTGCTCCAAGCCAGTATGATCACCACCATGAGAAGGCCGAGATCTTGCCATGTCTAGCCACCATGGAGATGACCACAATGAACATAGAGGCAGAGATCATTGTGGCTGTGAGTTTCTCTTTGCCCCCTACCATCATGGGGAAGGTGAACATGGAGAAGGGGTTGCAACAGGGAGGTGCTTGGGGAGGTGTCACTCCTTCCCATGAAGCCGATCTTCATGCAGTGTGGCACATGTAGTTCGACCCTATCTACAACATCTTCCTCAGGCACCTCACATATGTACTCTCCTTCACCTGCCAGTTGCGCAACCCAGCCTTGGTTGATTCTGGCCCTTACACTCTCGGCTTCATGTTCCACCAAGCAGTCATCGTGGATGACCTCCTTTGCGCTCCAACAGCCTTCTTCATCATCTGTGGCTGGACCCCAAGGCAGCGCCTCACGATAGCACAGCCATAGGACAAGGATGTCATCAATGCACAATAGCCATGAAGGCAGGGCGTCCGTTAGGCTCCATCGCACTTATTCTTCTTGGACGCTTTCACTGTGGGTGAGTCGCACGTGTGCTGCCAATCTCCAGTCACCCCTTCCTAGCGCCATCTGTCTTTGACTTCAGGTCCTCCGGTTGTATGATCAATAAGTTGTATGATCCCTTTCCACCAATGATGAAGAAAGTTGCAGTGATCGTTTTGCTGCTAATGGTTAGTTCCACGTTCAGAACTCCTTGCGCTTCAAATGTGTTGCCCTTGAAATCCTTTAGGGCCATGCTTGTCTTGATCAGATCTTCTAATCACTTGCCGAGTTTTCTAAATGTAGCCATCAACATTAGATTGACCGTGACGCCTCTGTCCGCCATCATCTTGCTTATCAACTTTCCATTAACAAATTCATTCACATATAATGCCTTTAGACACCAACGCTTTGACTCTTCAGGTTTCTTGAAGAGAGACTATTGGGGATCTAGTAACAACGGGGTGGCTGCCTCCTCCTTGGTATCAGTGTCATCTTCTACCATAGCCTTGTGCCGTTATGCTAGGCATCAGGTACCCTCAGCACCAACAAGCACCATCAAGATGACCGAGTCAAACACCTCCACACCGTCCTCAGAACACTATCTCCTTGAGAGGTGGGCTCCCATGCTGCCATGTGGCCCTGCGTCCATGGCGCTCCCTTTGGCTCCGCCTCTTCGAGAGGTGGGGTCCCATGCCGCCATGTGGCCCTGTGCCTGTGGTCGCACTGCAGCTTCACCTCCCGGAGAGGCGGTCTCTCGTGTCGCCACATGGCCCTATGCTCGTGGCTGCACTTTGGCTCTGCCTTCCCTAGGTCGGGGCTCTCATCTTGCTATGTGGCACCACATTAAATACTCTCAATGACCAATGTCCAACTCTACACCCTACGTGTGATGTGATGGTGTGTGCGCTCACGCGGCAGAGGAGTGAGGGGCATTAACACCATATCTTCAACCAGAGATATCAAGACATGTTGTCACAATGCTTGGTGAGTTCCAAGGTCTGCTACATGGGTTGACACTGTGCCACTCTATGGACATACTACTACACGGGTGACAGACTGATAAGACAGATGTAGAGAAGTTGACCTAGGATGGTGATGGCCACACTGAAGTCGCCCATAACACCTTACTCGTTAAACCGAAGTATTATATATGTATTAGCCTTTTCTATTATTGTATTTCTCTATGGGGGTCTTTGTATATTCTCCCCCTTCTATACATGTATATATTCGGGCCCTTGGCCCTTAGATGAATACAAGTGTCATTCAAAACATGGTATACAGAGCCAAAAACTAGGGTTAGGTTTTTCTCTCCTCCCCTGGCAACTGATCCTGGTGTTGCACTTGCGCCTCTCTTCTTTGTCTTGAACACGATCGATTCTTCCGTTCTGTCTTAGTTGACTCTTCTTCAGATTGCTACACTGGCTATCTCGGTGATGATTCTGCATTGGGCGCCGCCGCCATGTAGAGGTTCTGTTGCCGCCATCGGCCCACCGGTCCGCCACCTTTGTAAATCAATGGGCCGCGCTGCCGCACCTTGGCTGTCGTTGCCATCGGCCCGCCACCTCTGCAAGTATTCGGGTCGCTGGTCTGTCGCCTCTGCAAGTATTTGGGCCGTCACCACTTTCTCCATCGGGGGTGCTGAGAGTCTTCACACCTGTTGCCGTCTGGGAGCCTCCACACTGTTGCCGCTCCTGATTGGATTCGCCGCTCCACCGGGATCTCATCTGCTATAGACGATGAGATTCGATCTAGAAGATTCGATGAGAGCTCGATCTAGAAGAAAAGCTCATTTAGTTGGCTCGGGTGGATCTAGTCGGCTCAGCTGGATCTAGTCGGCTCGGCTTGACCCTTTACAGTCGGCTCGGCTTGGCTCGCCTCTTCCAGTTGCTCGGCTCTTCCACTCGACTTTTGTTTCAACTACGACTTTGTTGAGCCATCTCAGTTCTAGCCGGTTTATTTTAGATCAGTAAAAAAAAAGAGGAATATTGGTTTTTGTTGGCCTTTTCCTTTGTGACTCTTCCTTTGTCGCTTCTTGCCACAAATAGACAGCAGAGTACTTAAAAAACTACGCTTTTGTTGTCATCCATCGCTGCTGCTCCTGAGCTCTTGCCGTCGCTGTGGGTTCTTCTTTGCCTTCTTCAGGCTCCGTCCCAGTCTTACGATGTCTGGTGCTTTTCGATGGCACCAACTATCATGATTGGGTCCCTCACATGCGTTTGCACATGCGTGGCCTTTAACTTTGGGATTTTCACACGAGTGAGCTTCCATGTCCACCTCGTCCCTCAGCTCCTGCTGAGCCAGTGATTTCAGAGAAGATTACGACTACTGAGAAGGAGAAGTTTTTTGCTGATTATGAGGATCGTTTGGCTTCTTACGAGTCACAACTTCACGCATACATGACTTGGCTTGATGAGGATGCTCATGCTGGCTCGGTTCTGATAGCTAGTATGGAGGATCATTTTGCTTCTGATATTGTGGGGTTTGAGAGGACTCATCAGATGTGGTCTTTTCTTCATCAGAAATATGAGTCTACTAGATAGTCTACCTATCTTGCTGCTATTCATCAGGAGCAGCTTCTTCGACAAGGTGACACTACAGTTGATGACTTCTTTCTTCGACAGGGTGACACTACAGTTGATGACTTCTTTGATTAGCTTTCTGATGTTTGGCGTTGCTTGATACTCTTGGTCCTCGGCTGTCTCCTGCCACTTGCCAGTCCTACAGAGATCAGACGACTGCACTTGAGCTTCATCGGACCTACAACTTTCTAACTCGACTTCGTGATGAGTTTGAGCCTCTTCGTGCCCACCTGCTTGCTCGTCTCCCCTATGTCTCCTTGATGGATGCTCTCACCGAGGTTCGTAATGAGGAGACTCGTCTTCGTGATACTGGCCTTTTGTAGTATGCTACTGTCTTGGCTGCTCACTCTTCATCTGTTCATCTTGCTGCTCCTGTGCCACTGGCTTCTGCTCCAGTTGTTCCTCCTGCTGCTCGTGGCGAGAGTGTTGGTCTTCACTGTCATCACTGTGGTCGAGATGGACATGTGGAGGCATTCTGCTATAGGAAGAAGAAAGGTCAGAAGGCTCAGGCTCGCCGTTCTTCACAGGGTACTTGTGATACTGGTTCTGGAGGATCTGAGAGGAGTTCTGCTGGTTCAGAGACACAGTAGATTCTCATGCTGCTTCATCGCCTTGTGGCTTCTATGTCGGCAGGAGCTACTGGTCCTATGACTCATTCCTATGCACTTACAAGTTCTGCTACTACTTCTTAGTCTTCTACTTCAGGACCACCTTCCGCTCCTCTAGGTACTTGTCCATAATATCTTGATTTTGGCGCTTCTTTCCATATGACTCCTCACTCTGCCCATATTTCCTCTATGTGTCCTTCCTATCGACATTTGACTATTCAGACTGTCGATGGCTTGCCTCTTTCTATTGTTGGACAATGCACTCTTTGTTCTAACTCTTTATGTTCTTGATGTTTCTCTTATTTTTTTATCTGACCATGCAACTTATGTCTACTGGGTAGATTACTGATAATGATTGTCGTGTCATTCTTGACCCTGGTTTTTGCTATATTCATGATCGTTGCACGGATCATCTGGTTGGTACTGGCCCTGGCACCGTGACTCACAACGTTTTTTGGAGCTTGATTGGTTTCGTCTTCCTTCCGCTGCGCCTGCTAGTCTTGCCAGTCCTGCTGCTACTGCTTCATTCATGTTGTCATTTTCTCAGTGGCATCATCGTATGGGTCATCTTTGTGGTTCTCGATTATCTGTATTGCTTCGTCGAGGTCTTCTAGGGTCTGTTTTGGGTCGAGAGTCTTTAGATCATAGTCAGGGCTGTCGATTAGGAAAGTAGATTCAACTTCCCTATCACTCTAGTGAGTGAGTGTCTCAACGTCCTTTTGATCTTGTTCATTCAGATGTTTGGGGTCCAGCACCCTTTGTACCTAAGGGTGGTCATAAGTACTACATTATTTTTATAAATGATTTTTCTTGTCACACATGGATCTATTTTATGCAACATCGTAGTGAGGCTTTATCCATCTATAAAAATTTCTCTGCTATGATTCGTACTCATTTTGACACTTCTATTCGTGTCTTTCATGTGGATTATGTAGGAGAGTATCTCTCTGATGCTCTTCACCAGGTGCTGGCTGAGTAGGATACTCTAGCTCAGTTTTCTTGTCCTGGTGCTCATGCTCAGAATGGGGTTGCTAAGCGCAAGCATTGTCATCTACTTGAGACTGCTCGTGCTCTTATGATTGCCTCCTCTGTTCCACCTCATTTTTTGGGCTGAGGCTATTTCTACTGCCACTTATTTGATTAACATTCATCCTTCTTCAGCCCTTCAGGGTGGTATTCCTTTTGAGCATTTTTATGGCAAGACGCCCGATTACTCTAGCCTTCGTCTTTTTGACTGTGTGTGCTATGTGCTTCTTGCACCTCGTGAGCGCAATAAGTTGACCGCACAATCCGTTGAGTGTGTTTTCTTAGGCTATAGCGTAGAGCATAAGGGTTATCGTTGTTGGGAGTCGCTCGTAAGATGCGGACATCATAGGATGTTGTCTTTGATCAGTTCTGCCATTTCTATCCGTGTCTCACCACTGATGCTTCTCCTATATTTTTGGTTGATCCTTTGTCTTTCCTACTTTTCCCTGATGCTCCTCCTACTTCTGTGCCTATTCTTTGCTCAACTTTACCGTCATCTGTGTCTTCTTCTGAGTCTCCTCCGGTGGTTCCGGACTGCACGGTGAAGTCTCAAGTGACACAGTTCTATAGCTATCGTGGAGCACGCTTGTCTGATGCTCCAGCTTCCTCAGATGAGCTCTCTTCTGATGTGCCATTTACTTCTTTCATTGAGGATGTGCCATCTTCTCCTCCTGTTGAGCCCTCCTCTCTGACTGATTACTCTTCAGAGCAGCTTGTTAGACGTAGTCAGCACCTTCATAGGCCACCTGACTGTTACTCTCCTTTGACTTTCATAGCCACTGCTCTTTCTGAGCTAGCTTCTTATCGAGATGCTATTCTTCATCCTAAATGGAAGCATGCAATGGCTGAGGAGATTGCTACTCTTGAGCAGACTGGAACGTGGGATCTTGTGCCCTGTCCCCCACATGTTCATCCGATCAGTTGTAAGTGAGTCTATAAGGTTAAGACTCGCTCTAATGGTTCTCTTGAGCGTTATAAGTCTCGTCTCGTTGCTTGTAGTTTTTAGCAGGAGCAATGTCGTGATTATGATGAGACTTTTGCCCCTGTTACTCATATGACCACTATTCACACTCTTCTTGATGTGGCTTCTATTCGGGAGCGGTACATCTCTCAGTTTGATGTGAAGAATGCATTTCTTAATGGTGAGCTGCATGAGGATGTTTACATGCTCCCACCACCTGGGTATTATGTCCCTGAGGGTATGGTTTGTCACCTTCATCACTCCCTTTATGGCCTTAAGCAGGCTCCTCACACTTGGTTTCAGCGTTTTGCCTCTGTGGTCACTATTGTTGGTTTTTCCGTCAGCGCTCATGATCCGGCTCTTTTTGTCCATGTGTCACCTTGTGGTAGGACTCTTCTCCTTCTTTACGTGGATGACATGATCATCACTGGTGATGACCCTGAGTACATTACTTTTGTTAAGGCTCATCTTAGTGATCAGTTTTTTATGTCTGATCTTGGTCCACTGAGGTACTTTCTTAGGATTTAAATCTCCTCCACGTCTGAGGGGTTCTTTTTGTCTCAAGAGAAGTATATTCAGGATCTTCTCGATCGAGCTTCTCTTACTGATCACCAGACTGCTGAGACTCCAATGGAGCTCAATGTTCACCTGACACCACTGATGGTGAGCCTTTTGAGGATCCTACTCGTTATCATCACATTGTAGAGAATCTTGTTTACCTTGGCGTCACTAGACATGACATTTCATATTCTGTACATATTCAGAGTCAGTTTGTTCATGCTCCCACTTAGATCCACTATAGTCACCTTTTTCGTGTACTACATTATCTTCGTGGGACTAGCACTTGTCACTTGTTCTTTCCACGTTCTAGCTCTTTACAACTCCAGGTGTATTATGATGCTACCTAGGCTAGTGATCCCTCTGACCGTCGTTCTCTTTCTACCTATTGTATTTTTCTTAGTGGTTCTCTTATTGCTTGGAAGACTAAGAAGCAGATAGCAGTTTCTTGTTTAAGTGCAGAGGCTGAGTTACGAGCTATGGCTCTTGTGACAGCGGAGGTTACTTGGCTACAGTGGTTACTTGAGGATTTTGGTGTTTCTGTTTCTATGTCGCCTACTCTTTTGTCTCACAGTACATGGACTATTAGTATTGCTCATGATCAGGTAAAGCATGAGCTTACTAAGCATATTGATGTTAATGCTCATTTTACACGATCACAGGTTTAGGATGGTGTTGTTGCTCTTCAGTATGTGCCTTCCGAGCTCCAATTGGTAGATTTCTTTGCGAAGGCTCAGACTCGCGCTCATCATCAGTTTATCTCTTCAAACTCAGTGTTGTTGATCCACCATGAGTTTGAGGGGGGTATTAGATATGTATTAATCTGTTCTATTATTGTATTTCTCCAGGGGGTTCTTTGTATACTCTCCACCAAGTGGTACAAGTGCTATTCATAACACCAAGTGGTCTGCATGTACACCACGTGTAAGCCCTACCCTTGGACTATAAAAGGGCAAGGGAGGCAACCTCGCTCAATGTTACACTCTTATGCACTCACATACCAGCAAGAGGAATACAACCAAACATGACGTAGGGTATTGTGCTTCAGCAATCCAAACCTCTCTAAATCCTTATGTGTTCTTGCGTTCGTCCATCTATGTTCGCATTTTCATTCACCATAGCATGCGTCTTGATCGTCAAATATCTATACGAAACCTAAGACCCCCATTTCTGAACCTCGGGTGTGCTTAACTCAGTGCACCCTGTTGAGAGACCTCGACACCTTGAATTCTTGAGGTAGAGTGAAGACCATGTTGGCAGCTTCCCCTGGTCGAGAGACCTGGGACTGTACCATGGGATGCCACTCCTTCCTGACAGGTGGCTGCTGGTCACCTTCATCATCACACCCCTATCATTCGGTCCTTATCTCTCTCACAATGACATGGTGGTCATCGAGGCTTTAGTGGAGCGACGCACAACCCATGCGAAAGACCCATGGTGGCGACGGTGTGTCAGGTTGGCCTTGAGGTGTCACGCGTGGTCGAGATCAGGGAAAGTGGCCCGACGTTAGGATCCTCAACAACATTAGGTAAGTGCAACCAAACTTCATCAATTTTTCCTTCAATTTGTGGCTAGGGTTTGCAGGGAAATTTTAGGGTTTGAATAAAAAAGCTTTGATTCCCCTTCATCTACTTGTTTATCCGAAAGAAAACACCATTAGACTAGGACGCTCATGCAATTTGACATCAAATTAACAATGAATTGATAGTAATTAGGCCAGATTAACCATGAACATGGACTAATCAGAAGCAATTTAACCCTAATTAGTTGTAGTTTAGATGAATGAAACCTTTATTAAGATTTTGCCCAGGCTAATCAAAACCTATGGATCTTGCAGAGGCTAGTTGACTCTTTGTTAGAGTATATTTGATAGGTTATATATTATGTATAATAGACTGTCATATATGTCAGGATATATTTGGTATGATAGATATTATGTATTATAGACTACAATATATATTCGGAGGTGCCTTGCCTATCACGACTCTTGTACTCCATGTATAACAACCGAGAGGCCTAATGCAATACATCCCATAATCTCAGAATTATAGGCAATCTATTCTTTCTACATGTCATCAGATTATGTTTCGATCCTCGAAGTCTTTCGTTGGCTTCGACCGCGCCATCCTAGGGAGATCGATCTTGAGTTCACCGGGGCAGCGCCCCTGGTAACCGCGGATCCTATTGATCCAGTGACATTCGTCGCTCTGACGTTGTCATGCACTTGCAGATTGGAAGCCCGCTTGCTGGTGGTTAGGACTCCCCATCTCCGCCAACAACACACAGAACATCTCGAAGTAGCTGTCATATGCCTTGTGCCCATACTCGGAGTCCTCATCGCACTGCTGCAGTGCATAACAAGCCAACACGCCAACGATGGGATGACGATGATGGTCTTGACCACCATGGCAGCAGACAGCGAGCACGGCCGTGCCGCAATGCAATTCCTAGAGGCGGTCGAACCATTCGGGATGACAACAGGTCAGGTCGAGCAAATACCCGCCCGCCAGCATATAGGCTATGAGTAGAATTTCATATCTGTGCCCGTACTCGCGGGTAAAAACTGGTACTCGTGTCCAAACCCATTGGGTTTCAGACGGGTATTGAGTAACCGTCGGGTTCATCATTCAATATGTAAAAATATATGAAAAAATCATTTTAATATAAGAAACATCACAGTTCTTAAGATTCAGCAATACTGAACATACACATACATCAGATACAGCAAAATCAATATTCACCAAATCTGAACATACAGTAAGAAGAATTTAAACATACACATACAACAAAATCTAAAGATACACATATAAAAGAAGCAACATTCAACAAATCTGAACACATACAGTAGAATCAACATTCAGCAAAATGAACAGGGATTGAATCTTGCACATGGGTTGTGTTTTGTCATGAATCATAATCAATAAAATCACTATTTTCCTTGACTAACCTCTATCCATGTGTCTGCCTTGCAGATGTGTTTTGTGCTTGAAGACAGCAGTGTTGCTGCGCTCAATTCTTTCATTGGCGATACAGCTGCTTCTTCCAGTTTAGCCAATAGTCTTCATCAGTTGGAAACCGTGTGCGTGCGAGGACATTGTTCAGATCCTGAGAGATCAAGAAAATGGTACAGGTACCAAAGAGGAAGTGGTAGATGCAAGCTCCAAAGAAGCTGCTACGCATCTGCAAGATTCAATCGCTGTGGTAGTGAATCAGCGAGGAACGAAGGAAGGAGAAGCAGTCGGCAGCCCGACACGGAGCATGAGGGGTGGCTCCTGGTCGGTGAGCACCGGAACCCAGAGCGCGACTGCTCGAGGAGGTGGCGAGTTCGGAGGAAGGAGAAGCAGCAGCTCGCCGGCTCACCACGCCGTTGTGTGCCTATGCCTGGTCGCTAGTGGCTTGTGAGGGCACGAGGTTGGTGTGGTGGTGGCATCTCAAATGCTCCATTTACTAGGCAGAAGTACATGTCAATGTTTCAGGTCATACAAAGACATTATCTTCTCATGTATATGACACACAAATACACAAGTGTGACAAACATAAAATGAATAAGGCAGAAAACATTTTGAACATCATAACACTAAACACACAAGTGTGACAAACACAATATGGATAAATCAGAAATCAGTCTCATAATACAAATGTACAGGGTCGGGAATATGTAGGTCATGGTAATTAAGAAGCGTAATGCTTGCCTCTGCCGTGTCGTGTCCTGGCATAAAGCACGAAGGGTTCACTGACCAGTTGCTTGTTTGGCTTCCTCCGTCCTCTGGCTCGAGACAAACATGATCGTGATTGGTGGACACTTGCCAAACTGCGTTGTTCTAGTTCACTGCTAATATAATAAATGGATGTCTGCTTATTATGTTGCTAAAAAAGGGTGCATATCGGGCTCCATTCATTACTTATGTGAGTAGTAAATAAATGGCATACTTGGAAGCACCTGCAGGTCCTTGAAAGCACTTGTACAGGCAGCAGCGCAAGGATCTCCATCTCTTCAAAACTTCTGTACATACATGGTTGCAGTCCAACTTCAGCAAGTGGAACGCTATCATGTAACACGTATCGGTGTAGATGAAGATAAGCGGACAACCTAATTGCAGAGGATCAAAAGCTTCTTGTTTTGCGCCTGAGAGTGGTGGAGGGTTGCCTAACAATCTATACACATTACCTGAGCTGCAAGATGAAGGAAATTCTGAGGGTAAAGAGGATAGCAATGCTGATGGGGGTCAGAATGCGAGGGGAGCAAAAAATAGTGGGGACCAGTGCTGGTGGAGAAGAGGCCAAGTAGAAGACCAAAAGATGGTAGAACAGTGATGGAGAAAGCTCAGGATAGGAAGAAGCTAACCAACCTAGAAACTCTAAAAGGTATTTCTAGGCCTTGTAATCCTTTTGAGGCTCTACAATATGAAATTCTGAACATGGCTAATATAGTTGGTATTAGATTAGTTAGATCTGATAGTGAGGTGCTCAACTCGTGTAGAAGTAAGGGATAGAGATGTAAGTAGGTCTAAGGAATTTAGGAGTCAATGTGCTTCTTGTCAGGGAGAGATGAATATGGAGGGTAGTACGGAAAACATAGAGTGCTCTCTGGCTGAGGAGAACACTGTGACACCTTCCATAGTCAGTTTCCAACCTCAGGTGGAGGGTAGTAGTGATAATCATGGGCAGTGGACCTTGGTTGTTAATAAGAAAAAATCAAAATTGAGGTTAAATCATGAAGGGGATAATCTAGAACATTAGGAGGTTGAATCACCTAGGAAAGAAACTAGGTTTAGAACAAATTATAAGAGAGCACCATGTAGATTTTGTAGGGGTGCAAGAGACCAAAAAGGAAGAGTTTACCACTAGTTTCCTTAAAATTTATCTTGCCTAGTTCTGTTTGAGTGGTTATATCTCCCTGCTAAAGGAACTGCAGGAGGTATTTTAGTTGGAGTTAGGGAAGAGAAGTTCAGAGTATCTGGTGTAAGCATATTGAAATATTCTGTTAGTTGTATTCTTCAGGATAAGAAAACAGGGTTTAATTGGAGGTTGGTTATTATCTATGGGTCTCCCTATGAGGAAGGGAAGGTTGAATTCATAGATGAGTTGCACTTGGTGCTATCTAGCTGACAAGGGCCTAATTTAGTGGGAGGGGATTTTAATCTTAGCAGATTCTCCTCAGATAAAAGTAATGGTAGAATAAATTTGAAGTGGGTTGATTGCTTCAATGATTAGATGGGGGTTGATAGAGGTCAACCCTTCCAATAGAAAATTTACATGGTCAAACAATCAAAAGAAAATTTTGGTACTAGCAAAATTGGATAGAGTTTTCATGTCAACTGACTGGGAGTGTGCTTTCCCTTTAGTTAATGTTCAAGGGTCGGATAAAAGTATTAGTGGCCATACACCTTTGCTTGTTGACTCTGGGGATAACAACAACTGGAGTAAGAAAAAATTTAGATTTGAAAAGTGGTGGTTGATGAGACCAGAGTTTGGGGAGTTAGTTAAAAAAGCTTGGAACTTGGAGTGCCCTAGTCTCAGGCCTTTAGATAGATGGCAAGCTAAGGTTAGGTATTTTCACAGGCTGACCAGGGGGTGGGTTGGGAATGTTATAGTTGAGCTTAACAAACACAAGCAGAGTGTAGCTGTTGAGTATAATTGTCTGGACATGGAAGCTGAGAGTAGAACCTTAGATGAGGATGAAAAGAGTAGAATGCAGGAGTTAGCTAGGGAATTGGAGAAGCTTTGGGCCTTGGAGGAAATAAAAGCTAGACAAAGGTCTAGGGATAGGGATATTCTAGAGGGAGATAGAAATACCTCATATTTTCATGTTGTAGCCAATCAGAGATTTAGAAAAAAAAGGATTGATTGTCTCATGGGGGCTAATGGGGTAGTACATGAAAATAGTAAGAATCTGGAAATTGCTGCTTCTTTCTGTAAAGAATTGTTCAAAAAGAAAAGTAGAGGTAATTTTTCCTTGAGTGCTAGGTTCTGGGATGAGGCAGATAAAGTCTCTACTGGAGATAGTGCTGAGTTAGAAGCTCTCTTTAGTGAACTGGAAATAAGGAATGCAATGTTTAGCTGCTATCCTGAGGGGTCTCTAGGTCCTGATGGCCTACCTTTTCTCTTCTATCAGAAGTTCTAGAAGATTGTCAAGGGGGACATATGTAGCATGGTGAGTGAGTTCTATCATGGTAGGTTGGACCTGTTCAGGCTTAATTTTGCAATGCTAACCTTGATCCCCAAAGTAGAGGAGACTGTAGATATGAAAAAATTTAGACCAATTAGTCTTCTCAATTATAGCTTTAAGATTTTTAGCAAACTAATCACCCTTAGGTTGGAGAGAGTATGCCAATCCTTGATAGCTAAGGAGCAAAGTGCCTTTATTAGGGGCAGGTTCATCCTGGAAAGTGTAGTAGTTGCCCATGAGTTGGTGCATTCTTTGCATAAGTCCAAAAGTCCTGGGGTGGTGATTAAGTTAGATTATGAGAAGGCTTATGATAGGGCAAATATTGATTTCTTAACTGAGATTTTACAACTGAGGGGATTTGATGAAAAATGGATTAGCTGGATAAGAAGCATTATAATAGGAGGGTCTGTCAGTGTGCTAGTAAATGGGGAGGAGAGTCCCACCTTTAAAATTGGTAAAGGGTTAAGACAGGGAGACCCCCTGTCCCCCCTTTTGTTTAACATTGTTATTGATGCTTTGACTAAAATTTAGCAAAAACTATTGAGAGGGGCCTGACAGTGGGTCTGCTAGAGCAATTTAGGCCAGGGGGAATTGTGACACTATAGTATGCGGATGACACTTTACTCTTCTCTTCTAGTGATGATAGGGCCATTAGAAACCTAAAATGTGTGTTGTTGCTATTTGACCAGATTTCTGGAATGAAGATTAATTTTCATAAAAGTGCAGTCATACCTATCAATCTAGAAGAGGGCAGGATTCATGAAATCTCACATATATTGAATTGTCCAGTGGGGGTCTTCCCCTTTACCTACCTAGGGGTGCCTTTGCATTATGAGAGGCTCAAGAGGGAGGACATGCAACCCTTGATAGATAAGTTGATTAAGAGAATGTATGGTTGGAGGGGTAGGTTATTGGCCTATAGCAGTAGATCAGTGCTTGTTAAAACCTGCTTGGTCTGTATACCAGTGTATCTTATGTCTTTCATTAAGTTTCCTAAGTGAGTAATTAAGTTTATGGAATCTCAGATGGGTCACTGTCTCTAGAACAATGATGGGGATTGCCACAGGTACCATTTGGCAAATTGGAAACTAGTGTATATGAGGAAAGAATATGGTGGGCTTGGGGTTCCAAATTTGAGAGATTTGAACATCTGCTTGCTAGCTTCTTGGATTAGAAGATACACCAATGACTCTGACAAAATCTGAAGACTTCTGATAGATTTCAAGTACAAAACAAGTAATCCTAATATTCTTACCTATAAAGATATAGGGGCTTCTAGTTTCTGGCAGGGGGTCATGTGGGCTGCTGAGGTGGCTAGGATGTGGTATAGGTGTTAAGTGGGAAAAGGGGATAAAGTCAGATTTTGGGAGGATGTTTGGTTAGGGTCATCAAGCCTAGCAATCCAATATTGGGAGTTGTATTGTATTATTAATGAGCACAATAAAACTATAGCTGAGATTTGGGATGGGGTTCATCTTAAGTGCACTTTTAGGAGATGTGCTGATTTGAGGTTGTATAACCTATGGGATCAAGTGTTGAGTATTGCTGAAACCATTGAGCTGAATGGGGAGGAGGATGCCATGGTATGGCAGTTTCATTCCTCTAGTGATTACTCATCACAGTCTTTATATAGGGTTATCAATTTCAGAGGGGTTCAGTCTGTTTATATACCTGCTATATGGAAGTTGTGGATCCCTCCTAGCCAGACTTTCTCCTCTTCCTTCGAACCAAAGTATTTGCCTATCCTGTTGCATGGAGCATCAACATATATATCTTTACG
>VSTD030000689.1:0-14910 GCA_008808055.3 Sporobolus alterniflorus
GAGAATTTTGGCTCAAGGACCGCCGAAATTGGAGTCACAGTTCCGAAGATATGACAAAAAGAAGTTATAGGGACCTATTTATAATTTCTGGAAGTGGCTAGGGCTATATTTGGAATTATTTCATGATTCTAGGGCTCTGTTGGAAATTTTGCGGACCACAGCTTGATTTGGAGCAAGCATAGGGGTATTTCTGCAAAGTGGTGAGGATAATTTGGTTTTTGAATTATTTTGAAAGGGAAAACTCGTAGACTCGGTCCATGAGCCACGAACCGTGACCGGGACTCGGTCCACTGTGGACCACTCAGCGGCACGGACTAGAGACCACCGGGGCACGGTGGCACGCACACCGGAGCTTGGCCTCTGGCCTCTCCCAGGCTCGAAAGCTCACTGGCGAGGGTCGGGCGCGGAGGGAGGTGAAGTTGGGCGGCGCTCACCTGGTCTCAAGAGGTGGCGAGGCAGCCGACCGATGATGACCAAGAGGCGACAACGGAAGATCTTAGTGGAGGCGACACTTGAGCTCGGAGAGGAGAGGAGAAGAGTGGAGAAAGGTGCAGCGAAGATCGGACGGGGCATCACCCTTTTATAGGGGAGCGCCGAGGCTTCATGGCCGACATCAATGCCTTGGTTTGAAGGCGTCCGTTACCAGAGTCAACAGGGGGAGGGAGTGTGATTGCAGTTAATTGATGAGGGGTTGAGTTAAGTAGGGGAAGGGCCAGTCATTGGGGCTCCATGGCACTGGTGGGAGAGAGGGTGTGGCGACCATGGCGCGGGTGGTGTGACGGGGAGGTGGTGGTGCGATCGCTGGCTCGGGTTGGAGAAGGGAGGGGGAAGGGGATCTGTGGCCTGGTGGGTCGGCTCAGCCTGCTGGCTGCTCGACGGGTTGGGCCAAAAGGCAAAGCAGGCCGATGGGCGGATGGGCCGACTAGGCCAAAATCCGAAGAGGAAACCTTTTCGGAATAAAAATTGAATTTTTCAATTTACCAAGGCTATGGAAATTTGTACAAGGAGATTTAGGAGGAATTTTGACACAAGGATTTTTCCTAACTTCTTCTAGGATCCTCAAGGATTTTTAGAAAAATACAATATGCTATGCCATGAATGCAACCTTGAGCCAATTTAAATTGAGAAAAAATTTTCTTAGGCTAAATTTCTCCAAAAATGTAAACTAATGCACTTCTAGCTTGGCAAAAATTTTATTCTGGTAAAAAGCGGGTGTTATAGCAACTGTCTCAGCTCACTGACGATGGGTCATTGTCTACATGTATAGCCTATATTCTCCTATGTGATGCCATGTTTTGGGGATCGGCTACCCGGTTATGTATTTGTGTCTTTTCAAAGCACCTCTGATTTTTTCACCGATGGGTTTTTGCCCTGCTTCTTAGTGGGCTTTGTTCCCTCTATTCTACGCTTCAAAGGATTGGTCTGCGCAAACTACTCGCTAAGATGAGCTGTTGTAGGACACTGCGCTCCTTCCGTAGAGGCCAGGTGGTTAATTTAATTGTTCGCAATGCTCCTAGATCATGCTGCTAAGTAAGTTAACCCCAGGTGCAACTAAAGCTCTAACGTGTCTTCAGAAAGTCCTCCCCATGGGGGCCTCGCTCAACCACCGATGGTGGACCGCCTTGCCTCAGTTTGGTTCTGTACCCTGAGCGTGCTACCGTTGGCGGTCATAAAATACATATATTTACCGCTAGCATACCTACATTTCATTCAAGATATAGAAGATAGGTACTTATTACTAACAAGTTCCACTAGTTTTGTTGATCTACCATTTCAGTAACATCGGATGATGGAAAAGCACTATATGGACCAAAATCCATGCATATCTTCATTATGTCCAAAATAAGGCATAGTCACAGAAAATATGATATGAGGAAATAATGTGGCACAAGCACAGGCTCAACCGAGCCAAGGTGTGGCCGCCCGGCCACATCACCTTGGCTGGTCGGCCATGTGTTGGCACATTTCCAAAAACAGTTTTGTCTACGTGTCCAGCGGAGGCAGTGCTCAAGGGATCCTACGCCCAAAGGTGGTGTAAGGAGGAAACTTGGCCACCCGGCCGGCCTGACAAGTGGGCCTCGCGCACCTAATCTTCTGCCAGAGCACCGCCCTACTCCTCCTATAAATACCACAGTGCCCCCCAGCAGAAAGTGTGAAGAAAGTGAGGTTTAGCCCCCTATAGTGCTCCCAAGATCATTCTTGTAGAGTAGAGAGCGATGCGAGGTTCTGAGGGCCACAGGACTTCCCGACTTGTCAGGAGTTCTCAGAGTAGCTCGAGCATGGAAGCTCTGCTAGAATCCATTCGGGTTCGACGGAGTTTTTTGAGCTCTGGTTCGGTCGTGTGTGGTAGCTTTGCCGGAATTCTATGAATTCCAACAGAGAGCCGACTCTAGAGTCTCTCTGGTGTATCGGGATTCCGGCTTGTCGGGATACCCATGACATTACTCGGAGTGGGTGATTTACTAATCATAGTAAGTCATTCATCGCTTTTCTTATGTTATTTGTGCAAATACATACCGTATAGTAGAATTGGTGTTTCTCTTATCGTATATACGATCCCATATTTGAGGATCAATTGAGTATAGTTGGACCCGGTGTGGCGACTATTACTTGATCCCTCGAAGGGTAACTGCTTTGATCAGGCAAAAGATCCTAGATAATGCAGTCGATGTGGTGTTGGAGGCATTATCTATGCACGTGGCACCCCCAGCCATACAGATTGTTGTGATACCCACAGGAGTGACAGTGCTGTTAGGGCTTTGTAATCCACCACGAAACTGGACTGGTACGATGGGCCCCTCCCTACCTGGCCTCACTATAGCCCCTTGTGTGGATTCCTTGCTGTGATATAGGTTGATCAGGAGGCCTAAGTCTATCCTTCAAGAAAGTCCCAAAATCTAAGATACGTGTATGCATTTATACAATTACATTTAAGTTGTCCTACTCGTCCCTAGGTTAAACTTAGTTTTTCTTTCACCAAAGTTATCATGTGGTATAGATAAAGTTCTAGTCTGCCTCTGTCCCTGTGGATTCGATAACCCTAGGAATACTCTTAGGTGAAAGCTGCTATAATTGGCATCCGTATGCTTACGGATTATTCTGTTGGGCTTAAGGACCACCAACAAGCTTTCTAGCACCATTGCTGGAGACAGCTATGCTAGATTAGTATTTTTTTATCTTAATCTATCTTTTATACCTAAAAAATAAAAAAAATAAAATTTAGTTGTAGTATAATAGATATGGTTGCACCCCTATCTATAGTTTTTCAGCTCTGAAAGGGAATTATCTGGAGCCAGCTACTTCACCACACCCTATCGAAGCTGAGGGGTATGAGATTCACCCGGATTTCATATCCTTGGTCAGAGAGTTGAATTTTACTGGAGGTTTGGATGAAAATCCGTACAAGCATCTGCAAGATTTTGAGGAGATATGTGCCACCCTCATGATATCAGGAATGAATCATGAGACACTTAAGTGTAAGGCCTTTCCGTTCTCACTAATGGGATAGGCAATGCAGTGGTACAAGCTCTATGTCAGCAGTTGTCATGGCAGTTGGGTTATCTTAAAAGATTAGTTCTATTTTGCGTTCCTCCCGTTGTCCAAGATTATTGATCTTCGCAATGAGGTTCTTAATTTTGCTCAGAAGGATGGAGAGAGTTTGGGAGCAGCCTGGTCTAGATACAATCAACATGCTTCATCAGGTCTAGAGTTATCTATTCCATATGTTATGTTTATGCAGCATTTTGTGCACGAGTTGGGTACAGAATCCACTGAATATCTGGATATGATTTCTGGGGGAGTCTTTGCTCATTGCACAGTTGAAGAGGGGAAGTCGATCTTGGATAGAATCCTCTCGGTCACTCTGCTTGAAGATCTACAAATCAAAGCTCTGCTAGTTTCTGAGGATGAGCCTATAATCACTTATCTGGATGCCTCAGATATCTCATCCTTACCAGCAAGGGAAAAATTGCTTCAACTCACTGTACTGGGAATAGGCTCAGAAAATGGATTTGGGAACTCATCAAAAGCTCCCGCCTGTGACTTAAAGGGTCTCAAATTTGAGCATGTCGGATAGGACCTAGAGGAATTCATGGCTTCCATGGAGTACCTCCTCGAATTGTCATCTATAATCAGCAGAAATTGGTCAACAACTCTTGAGGAAGACGATAGCTATATCCAGATTTATCATGATTCCAAAACAATTTGATGTTGCTTTCAAGGTTTTTTGTTCCAGATGGTTTGCTATGATCCAAGAGTGAGATTGAACATTTTGCTATTGGATGAAGCATCCGGCATTGATCTGCAACCACTTATGCCATAAACCAAGATTTTACAGTGGCAGCCGGAATAGAACTTGCAATGCAAAGGTGTGGTTCCCATAACCACAACAATAGAAGGGAGTATGGTGTGCTTGGAGTACCACATTTTTCATCACCCTGGTCCGACCTTCATCCTAGTCGGAGTCCCTCTCCACGCGTTGCTTAGAGGGACCGATAATGGTGAATGTCTGAAGATGGTAGTGGGACATCAAGAATTCTTGACTTGTTTCGCTCGTGCTATAAATCACATAGCCGAGGACGAGTTGGAAGAGGATCACCTTCAACAAGTGATGACAACCACTATAGAAGAAGAGTTATCACAACCATGTCTATACGATATTGCTGACCACTTCAGTCTGGCAGAAGAAGAGGCAGAATTTTAGGACTTAGAGCAAGAGGTCAAGCCTGAAACTTCTCCTGTTGAGCTCAAACAACTACCATCGGGACTGTAGTATATCTTCCTGAATGGCGATCGTGAAACTCTAGTGATCATTAGTGATGAGCTATCAAATGATGAAACTCAAAGGCTAGTTGCTACACTGGAGAAGTATCGGTTAGTCATTGGCTATTCTCTCAAGGATCTTAAGGAAATTAGCCTGAGCCTTTGTAGTCATCGCATTCCCATAGAGAAGGATCATAAGCCTGTTCGTGAGCATCAATGACGGCTGAATAGTGCAATGAGGGAGGTAGTAAAGAAGGAGGTGTTGAAACTACTTAAGTTGTAGTTATCTATCCTATTGTAACACCCCAGCTACCCCAGGCCTGGCAGTCGTTACTCCTAACAGCCCCTAGGATCATAGACTAGCCCCACAGACCAACCCTACTCTTTTCTATGCACTTTTGTCCTCACTTGTGCACACCTAAGAAGACTTCCCGATCGGTCACCCATCCTGAAATTGCTCCGGCCTAAGCATGCTTAACCCAGAGTTCTTTTCAATTGGGCTTCCAGAAAAGAAGGTATACCTTGGTGGTATGAGTATTCTATCAATCTATTAAGCCTTGAGTCAGGATGTCACAATCCACCCCCTTAGATGACCAACGTCCTCATCGGTCAACCCCAAGCCAGGAACATCCCCTCTTAGCCACATCCATACGTCCAGTACTGACATATGCATACCGTACGTCTAGTTAGCAGCATACGTACCATATTGTGTCCCTCCCAGAGGACCCACGTGTCATGCGTACGTACCCATGTCCCTGACCTGTACGCGACTGTATCCTTCTCAACTGACCCATATGCGCTCATGAAACCACAAGGGTCGGCTTTGATACCATTTGTAACACCCCAGCCACCCCAGGCCAGGTAGTCATTACTCCTGGTAGCCCCCTAGGATCATAGACTAGCCCCACAAACTAACCCTACTCTTTTTTGCACATTTTTGTCCTCACTTGTGCGCATCCAGGAAGACTTCCCAGTTGGTCACCCATCCTGAAATTGCTCTGGGCTAAGCACACTTAACCCATAGTTCTTTTCAGTGGGGCTTCTGAAAAAGAAGGTATACCTTGGTGGTATGAGTATTCTATCAATCCTATTAATTCTTGAGTCAGGATGTCACACCTATTTTTGATAGTGAATGGGTTAGTCTAGTACAAGTGGTGCTGAAGAAGGGCATAATGACTATTATCCGCAATGGGAAAAATGAACTCATTCCTCAGTGGACTGTCACCAGTTGGTGGATGTGTATCGACTATCGGAAGCTCAACAAAGCTACCCTTCATTGATGAAATGCTAGAGAGACTAGCTAACCACTCCTTCTGCTACCTAGATGGTTACTCAGGTTATCATCAGATCCCGATCCATTCAGATGACCAGAGCAAGGCACCTTCACATGTCCATATGGCACTTTCGCATACAGGCAAATGTCATTTGGACTGTGTAATGCTCCAGCATCATTTCAAAGGTGCATGATGGTGATATTCTTTGACCTGATCTAGAAGGTCATGGAGGTGTTCATGGATGATTTCTCCATTTATGGCAAAACATTCGAGGATTGCTTGGGAAACCTCGATAAAGTGCTGAAGCGGTCTCAAATGGCTGACCTTGTCCTAAACTGGGAGAAGTGTCATTTCATAGTCCGAGAAGGAATTGTCCTTGGGCATAAAATTTTAGAGAAAGGGATTAAGGTGGATAAGGCAAAGATTGAGGTGATTGAACACCTACCGCTGCCCACAAATGTGATGGGGATTCACAGCTTTTTGTGACATGCAGGATTTTATCGAAGATTCATTCAGAATTTCTCTTAGATTGCTCGACCCCTCACGTATCTTCTAGCCAAAGATGCCATGTTCGTCTTCATGAAAGAGTGCATTCAATTGTTCCACACTTTGAAGAAGGGACTCATTTCTGCACCTCTTATGCATCCTCCTGATTGGCATCGACCATTTGAGATCATGTGTGATGCCAGTGATTATGCGGTTGGAGCAGTGCTCAGCCAATCAAAGGATAAGAAGCATTATGCTATATCCTACGCAAGCAAGACTCTGACTGGACCCCAGCTGAACTATGCCACAACAGAAAAGGAACTTCTTACCATGGTATTTGCCATCGAAAAGTTTAGATCATATTTGGTGGGTGCCAAGGTTGTTGTCTATACGGATCATGCCACTCTCAAGTATCTCTTGACAAAGAAAGATGCAAAACCACACCTGATCCGATGGATACTTTTACTCCATGAATTTGATCTGGAAATCAGAGATAAAAAGGGAGTAGAGAATTCTGTGCTGACCATTTATCACGTCTTCAATTCGAGGAATCTGCCAAGATGCCCATCAATGACTACTTGAGAGATGATACTTTGCTAAAAGTCTCAACATCTAACCCATGGTACACAAATATCATCAACTACATTGTGGCTAGCTATATTCCACCAGGGGCAGACAAGAAAAGATTATCTGAGATAGCAGATTGCACATCTGGGATGACCCATATCTGTATTGGGTGTGCGCTGTTGGCCTACTAAGAAGATGCATACCAGCTTTTGAGACATGGAAGATACTTGAGTGTTGTCATTCATCACCATATGGAGGTCATTATGGAGCTTTCTGCACTAATGCTACAGTGTGGCAAAGTGGTTTCTATTGGCCCACCATATATGATGACGCCAAGTCATTTGTTCAATGCTGCAGCTGATGTGAGAGGCACAGAAATATCAATACAAGGGACACAATGCCACTAACTTTGAATCTCTAGATTGATATCTTCGATGTGTGGGGAGTTGATTTCATGGGGCCATTCCCTAACTCAGAAGGCCACGAATACATCTTGGTTGCCATCAATTATGTCTCTAAATGGGTAGAAGCTCTTCCTTGTTGGGTTGCCGATGCTATGCACTCGAAGAGGATGTTCCATGAAGTCATCTTCCCTAGGTACAGAGTCGCAAGAATAGTCATTTGTGATAGAGGATCACACTTCATTGATAGGAGATTTCGGAAAGCTCTCACAGAAGTTGGAGTTGATCACCGGATTACCACTCCATATCACCCTCAAATGAGCGGTCAAGCAGAAATATCGAGCATGCAAATCAAGAATATCCTTGAAAAGATAGTGAATCAAATTGGCAGAAGCTAGAGGAGTAAGCTCAGTGAAGCTCTGTGGGCATACTGAATGGCTTACAAAACACCGATTGGCATGACGCCTTATCAGCTAGTCTACGAGAAGACTTGTCACCTTCCCATAGAACTTGAACACAAAGCTTTCTGGGCCATCAAAAAGTGGAACATGCACCTCAAGGAAGCTGGAACAAAATGGAAAATTTAGATTGCCAAACTTGAGGAATGGAGGGAAAAGGCTCACCACAGTGCCAAGCTATATAAAGAAAGAACCAAAAGATGGCACGACAAGCGAATCAAGATTAAGCAATTCAAGCCGGGAGATAAGGTACTTCTCTTTAACTCTCACGTTCATTTATTCAGTCATGATTGAGTGATAAAGCTTGAGAAAAGGGGAAGGTAAGGTAAACCATGTGATTACAAGCTCTAATCTTGAGGTAAAGTGGCATAGTTGTTCCAATCTTTGAACATCATATGGTTCAAGACTTAGACACATCAATAGAGCCCATGTATGAGTTGTAAGTTGTGTTCTTTATTCTCAAGAAATTATGGCACTAGAGTTCTTGCTTATGTCCCCAGGATTTAATTCTTTTATTTTGCTCAGGGATGAGAAAAACTCTATGTGTGTGTGGGTGGGGGGTGTTGGCGGTCATAAAATGTAGATATTTACCGCCAACACACCTACATTTAATTCAAGATATAGAAGATAGGTGCTTATTACTAATGAGTTTCACAAGTTTTGTTGATCTACCATTTTAGTAACATCGGATGATGGAAAAGCATCATATGTACCAAAATCCATGCATATCTTCAATACGCCCAATTGAGCCAAAGTGGGGTCGGTCGGCCCCACCTCCATGGGCGGGTGGCCATGTGTTGGCACCTTTTCAAATTCTGATTTGCCAACGTGTCAAGGAAGGTCGGTGCATGGGGTATCCAATGCCTAAAGTCGGTGCGGCCACCCTAGCTGGCCAGCCGGGCTGACAAGTCGGATCCCGACTTGTCGGGATACCCACAACATTTCCTCAGTGTGGGTGATTTGCCAATCATAGTAAGTCATTCATTTGGTTCTGTTATGTCATTTGTGCATTTACATACATATAATAGAATTGGTGTTTGTCTTGTCATATATACGGTCCCGTGTTTGAGGATCAATTGAGTATAGTGGGATCCGGTGTGGCGACTATTACTTGATCCCTCGAAGGTTAACCACTTTGATCAGGCGGAACATCCTAGACAGCTCAATGAGGTGTTGAAGGCATTGTCTATGCATGTGGCGCCCTCGGCCATACGGATTGTTGTGGTACCCACAGGACTGACAGTCCTGTTAGGCTTCATAATCCACCACGTTGCTGGACCGGGACAGTGGGTCCCTCCCTACCTGGCTTCACTATAGCCCTTGTGTGGATTCCTAAGTCTATCCTTCAAGACAATTCCAAAATTTATGGTACATGCATGCATTTATACAATTGCATTTTAGTTGTCCTACTCATCTCTAGGTTAAACTTATCTTTTCTTTCTCCAAAGTTGTCATGCGGTATAGATATAGTGCTAGTCTGCCTCTATCCCTGTAGATTCGTTACCCCTAGGAATACGATTAGGTGAAAGCTGCTAAAATTGGCATCCATACACTTGCGGATTATTCTGTTTGGCTTAAGGCTACCAACACTCCAGCGGTACTTCCTAACTTGGTGGTGGAGCTTGGCTAGCGGCGGCTTTGCAAGGGGTGGTGGCTCGATTCTATGGCCATAGGGCGCGGGTCACCGAGGGGGGGTCCTTTTTATAGGGGAAAGCTACAGTGTGATCCGCAAGAACTCCTCGGTCGAGTTTATCTATAAATCGTGCCATCTATCATTGATTTTATTAGGATTCAGCAAAAGATGATAAGCCCCAGTTTTGGTTACAATTCCCTCCCGTGCGGCGTGTAATCTTTTTTACAAATGTGCAACGAAGGAAAAATGCTTCATTGAGTTAAAAAAATCCAAGTAAACCATCAGACTGCTGAAGGTCCACCTCCGCCAGTTTGCCGAACAACGGTGGGGGTGACGCTTTTAAAGCCACAATAGGTTCGCTAGACCACTGAAGGTCCACCTCTGCTAGTCAGACGAGCTAAGACAGAGGTGACACTTTTACTCCAAGGACCGCGGCACCAAAAATTTAGTACCACATCGCCAATCTCGACCAAACAGCATTGCTTAAAAGAGGCAGCTCCTGAGGATGAAGTAGAGATGCGTGAAATATTGCTTAGCAGCCAGGGGTGGTAATATTCCTTATGAGGGCCACAAGGTGTATTACCATGACTGGTTGTGAAGCGATATCACACGCAAGCCCTTTTTGCTGTTCGCATCAAACACAGCCTGAAGAGGCGACATATTTTTTAACTTGGCAAGGGTAACACATAGCCTTAGTACCATATCGCTAAACCCAAGAGGGCAGCAGAACATAAAAAGAACAGCATCCATCAACCATCGGGCCTGCACACAAAATATTGCCGCACAATCACCGCTGATGGCCATGCGGCGATATATTGCGTGGGCCTTTTTGCAAAGCACGGCGATAAAGGCAAAAAGCTTCGCCTGAACACCAACTCGCGGGGTTGACGCTTTTGGTGCAGAGCTCGCCGAGAGTCATAGGTTCGAGGGGCTATTGTTGGGGGCGAGCCTTTGACTGAGTGCAAAGGCTACCTCAAGTGAGCCCCGCCAGGTGGGGCCTTGATTTCGCATTGTTTGTGTACGTGGGAGATTGTTTTGTAGGTGGTTTATTGCTCCGAAGGCCAATTGTCGAGGGTTCGGGCGAACGAGGGGAGATGAAGTGTCTGCAGAGGCCTGCACTGAGGGTTATAGGTCACGAGCGTTGCAACTGTCGAAGGCCGATGAATTGCCACGGATAGACGTCAGTGCCCCATTAAACCTAAAATAATGACCTGATGTAATAGAACAAGTTGCCCCCCTAACCACACACTCTATTGGTGGGGTAGGTGGTTAGGAGTATTTATGGCATTATAATGAGGCCCTTAACCTCCCCTATAAATAGATCCGCACGGGTAGCCGGGGGGGGGGGGGATTGATTGGTAACTACTTATATCATTTTCTGTGCCACCTTTTGTTTTAGGTTAAGCATTTTTTCCTCCCTTGTTATGTATATCTGACAACTGCGGCGGCAACTCCAAGTCATAAGCTACTTCACCTCTCTTCTCCATAATCTTGAATGGTCCAATAAACCTTGGGGTGAGCTTGCCTCATACCTTGAAAGGGCACAAACCTCTTAGAGGTGACATCTTGAGGTACACAAAATCCCCAACTTCAAACCTCAACTCTCTTCTGCTAATATCGACATAGCTCTTTTACCTAGATTGCGCAACTCACAAATTTTCTCTCACCATATGAACTTGTTTCTCGGCTTCTTGCAATATGTTGGGTCCAAAAACCTTCCGTTCTCCAGTCTCACTCCAGAACAAGAGGGTTCGACACCTACGACCATATAGCATCTCGAACGGTGCCATCTTCAAACTCTTTTGATAACAATTGTTATAGGAGAACTCAGCATATGACAGACTCTTATCCCCACTCCTTCCATACTGCATGATGAGATCATGAACATGTTTGCTGCATCGGGTGTCTACATTAAAATGTCCCCATGGCCTCTACCTTTCACGATGTTGGGAAGACAAGGTTATGCTGCGGCTTTGAAGATAACTTTCAGTCAAGGACGACTCAAATGTAATAAGGGGAGGATGATGAGGACATGCCTTTCATGTGTACAACCACGTCCTCATGGTGCGATATTGAGACATCTCTTAAATACGGTAAACTCGTTCTTATGTTCTTCCACCAATTATTTTGAGAACCGATTGCTACCTAATAATTTAATCATTGTTAGGAACCATAGAGATGATGAGGAGGACTAACGGGACATCAAGAGGGCACTGGAGAGGCAAGGAGATGCACACATCAAGGTGGAGATCCAATCCAATTCGGAATTATAGAGTTTGACTTTGAGTGCAACTCAGAGTCCAGGACCAACTCGGCTTCAAATTGATATACAGGATGCATACGAAATCGGATTTGGACATTATACATATGCATGGAAACAGGACGAGATAAGATTTCCAATGGCACCAGTCCTAGGTCCAAATAAAATCGTATATGACCAGAAGTGCCGAAACAAGTTCAGTAATTAAATTATTAGGTAGCAATTAGTTCTCAAAATAAGTGGTGGAAAAACATAAGAATGAGTTTACTGTATTTAAGAGATGTCTTAGTATTGCTACATGAGGACGTGGTTGTATCCATGAAAGGCATGTCCTCATTACTATAGGGTACAAGCTCTCAGTATATCCTCTAGAATTTGATTTACTTTTTCAATCTGACCATCGGTCTGAAGATGATAAGTAGAACTAAAGCTTAATTGGGTATCCAAGGTTTAATGCAACATCTCCCATAACTTCAAAGTAAATTGGATCCCTCTATCAGACACAATCATCTTTCGCACTCAATGCAAACAAACTATCCTCAACGTATACAACTCTACTAGCTGCGGTCCAGAGTAGGTGGTCTTGACAGGTATAAAGTGAGCCACCTTGGTCAGTTGATCCACAATCACCAAAATGAATCGTGTCCCAACTGAGTTCTCGACAAACCCAAGATCAAATCCATGGCATTCTCTTCCCACTTCCACTCAGGCACTTGCAATGTCGTAGCAAACTAGCAGGTTGTTGATGCTTAGCTTTAACTCTCTGACAGGTGTCACAAAGGGCAACATACTTGGCAACATCTCTCTTCATTATGTACCACCAATAAGTTGCCTTGAGATCACAGTACATCTTATTCCCTCCTAGATGAATGGAATAATTGGACTTGTGTGCTTCACAAAGTATATTATCCTTCAACTCATTGACGTTTGGCACACAGATCCTTCCTTTGTACCACAACACTCCTTGATCATCCTCCGAAAAAACTAGGAGACTTCTCCTCCTTGATGTTATGCTTAATATCTTAGATCTTCTCATCCTCCAATTGACCTTTCCGAATCTCTTGAAGTAGGCTAGACCCTACTTCCATCTCCATGACTTTTGTGTTACCAATGATTCTTAGGTTGAGCTTGTCGAACTTTTCACACAACTCGAATGGCATGCTATCCACCACCAATTGACTCACATGAGACCTTCAATTCAAAACGTTGGCTGCCACATTGGCCTTCCCAGGGAGGTAGTTGATCCCAAGGCCATAGTCCATGATTAGCTCCAACCATCTCCTTTGCCTATGGTTCAGGTCCGGCTATGTAAAGATGCACTTCAAACTCTTATGATCCGCATATAGCTCATATCTCTTTCCCATAAGGAAATGCCTCCAAATCTCGAGAGCTTGAACTACAGCGGCTATCTCCGAATCGTGAGTCGAGTACCACTAACACCGAAGCAAACATTAGTTGGTTCTTCAATTCCTGAAAAACTAGCCTCACAAGAGGGCGTCCACTTGAACTTCTTGTCCTTCTCGAGCAACTTGGTCATAGGCTTAGTTATCTTCTAGATTCCTTTGATAAACCTCTAACAATAATCAGCCAATCCAAGAAAACTCTGAGTGTCGTCGACACTCATAGGCATTTTCCAACTCAGCACATCTTGAATCTTGCTTGGATCCACAAATATTCCTCCATTTGAGATGATATGACGTAAGAAAGAAACTTGCTTCAACCAAAACTCACACTTGCTTAACATGGCATAGATCCTATGGTCTCAAAGCTTCTGCAAAACCAAATGGAGATGCTCTTCATGCTATTCTTCACTTCTTGAGTACACCAATATGTCATCGATGAACACCATGGCAAACTTGTCCAAAAACTTCATGAAAACCTTGTTCATCAGATACATAAAGTAGGATGGTGCAATAGTCAATCCAAAAGATGTCACCATATACTCGTATAGACCATACCTCGAAGTGAATGCAGTCTTCAGTATGTCGCACTCTCAAATCTTCAACTGATGATATCCCGATCGAAGATTAATCTTTGAGAACACACACAAACCTCGGAGTTGATCAAATAGACCATCAATCCTCGGTAGCGGATACTTATTCTTCACTATAACCTCATTTAGGGCACGATAATCCATGCACAACATCTGAGTACCATCTTTCTTCAGGACAAAAATCACAGGGGCTCCCCACAAGGATGAACTAGGATGGATAAATCCTTTCTCTAGCAACTCCTTAATGTGCTCCTTCAACTCGGCTAACTGCGGCGTAGCCATCCTATATGGACTCTTATATAGGTGCAGTACCAGACATCAAATCAATCACAAACAAGATGTCTCAGTCAGGTGGCATACCTGGCACCTCCTAAGGGAACACATCAGGAAATACATTAACCACTGGAACCATGAGTCCTTGACCGGCATCCAATTGATTGAACTTTACATGGTTGGCAACTCCGTTGGCAGTGACCACAGGCACTGCAACATACTCCATCTCCTTCCCATCCGGGGTAGTCAGCTCGATTGACTTCTTGGCACAATCTATCAGCACCTTGTGCTTACTCAACCAATTCAATCTAGGAATGATATCAATGCCCTTTCACTCCAAAATTATAAGGTTGGTGACAAAGTCTTCCCCCATATTTTAAGATTCACCTTCGGGCATAGTTGCCTTGTGGGTGTATCTCCTCCTAGACAACTAACTGTCATTTGACACTTGAACATGGCTATGGGCAGATTATGTTTCTCAACATATGCAGCAGATATGAAAGAATGTGATGCTTCAGAATCAAATAGCAAAGCTACAGAAGTGTCATTGATGAAAAATATATCAAGGACAACATCTGGAGCTTCCTGGGCTTCCTGCACAACAACATGGTTGACTCCCACGAGCATAGTTCTGCTTGGTGGCAACCGGAACAGAATTGGCTCCATGGGTAGGGGCAGGTGTAGCTGTAGCAGACTGATTAGCATGAGTGCGCGGATTGGGGCATCGGTTGGTATAATATCCCTTCATTCCATAGTTGAAGCACCAATGTTCGGCAAGTAGCAAGTCCTGGGTAGCCTGGGTCC
>VSTD030000690.1:0-14908 GCA_008808055.3 Sporobolus alterniflorus
CAGCATGGGCCACCGCCGAGGAAATCATCATGTTGAAGGAGCTTTCATGCTTAGATGAAGTCCTCCGAGCCAATTCCAACAACTGCCTCTGATTCTTCAAATCTTCTTCAGCAGCTTTTAGCTGACTTTCAGCATTCTTCAACCGGAGTGTAGCCTCATCAGCACGAATCACCTAGAAGTCCAAGGCTTTTGATTTACTTTCTAATTTATCGCGTGTAGCGGCAAGAGAGGTCTGTGCGGTCTCCAGCTCAAGTGCCAAAGTGGCATAAACATCGTTGGATTGTTGAAGGGACTATTCGGCAGCTTGCCTTGCAACCTTCTCCTCAGCCAGAGAATTCTCTGCCCTTCATCGGACAGACTTCTCATCGGACATCGCTTTTTGCACTACCTTCAAGTTATTGACCAACACTACAAATAGAGAAGGTCGTAAGTCAGCCAAAGAGATTGAAAGAAAGAAATAGTGAATGTGTAAAGGGGTTACCCTCTTGATCAACTTCTCTTTTCTTCAAGCCCTCCAAGAATTCAGTTGTCCACCGATAATAGTTGCAAGTCTCAGCATCAAACAATGTGGTGGAATGAGTCACTCCTGCAGCAGGAGCGACCGGGGTAGCATGTGAAGAAGGTGCATGCTGGGCAATTTTCTTTGATGGATCAGCAGACGAAGGTTTTCTACGGACAGATGAATCAAGAGAATTTAGGATAAATTCACAAGCAATAAAGCACAACTCAAGACTGTTACATACCTGGGCGCGATCATTCTCCTCATCAGCGGCATCCGAAGTCTTTTGACTGACTGAGTGTTAGCCCCAACTGAAGTATCAATCCTGGCAGCTTGAGTGAGGCATTGCAAAACTTTAAATTGGCACCTGAAAATAAGCTTTACCGCAACTAAACCCAGAGAACAACGAGGTACATGATGCGGAAAGAGTTCAGTTGTCACTTGATCGGAGGGTGCAGGCTGTTTGCGCTTGGAAGCAAACACAAGGCGTTTGTTCTTTGGAGGACCGCTGCCCAAAGGAGCAGCAGTTGTAAGCTGATGGACGGCAAAAGGGTGGACTTGCGCCGCCGTGTCAGACCCGATTAGATCAGGAACAATCGGCTCAGCTGAAGGTGCTCCCTGGCCTCCATCGTCATTGCCCGTAGGATTGTTCTGCCCGTCGTGGTTACTATCAGACACCTTCGCATCGATCGGGCGGGCAGGGTAGAGATCCTGGTGTATGATCAGAACAGATTCATAAGAGAACAGATCTGAAATAAATTTAATGAAATCAAGAATCCTTACCAAAGAAGGAGGATTATCGCTACTAAAGGGCGTCAACACGCTACTAGGATGTGCAGTCAGAACGCCTCTGTCAAACAGATGGGCTACAGACCCATTTATTTCTTCAAGCGATAGAGCAGCATCACATAAAAGATATGTCAGATCTAAGCAAGGTTGTTGTCAACATTACAGAGAAAGGATAAAGAGACAACCTTCCGAAGGTTCGCGGTATGGATCAGTCATTTGCGAACATTCAAACGCCAATTTCTTCTGGCGACCGAGGGGGCGAATCCACCGAAGATAGAACTCTTTAACACAGTGGCACACCTCGAGGCCGACCTGGCGCAATTCGACAACATGCTTGGTCAGCGCAGCCAAGCGATCGGTCATTGGTGGTTCCGACCGCTTATTCTTGATAGCTGGAGGGAACAGAAGCTTGTTGACCCATGAGGGTTGATCATGCATGTCCACAAGAATCCACTTCTGCTGGATACCCTTCCAACAACCCTTGAAGGTAGCTTTGATGTATTCATCCTTACGCTTGCATCACAGGGAAAAGTCGATCCCGTCAAAAATTGTCTTGGTGTATTGGGCAGGTGAATAATAGTACTAGAAAAGGCTAGTATTCGGAGGGATTCCTAGCCAGCACTCACACAACATTATGAAGCTGCTAAGTGCTGAAACGACATTGGCGTTGAGATGAACTAGCGAGCATCCCAGATAATTCATGATGTTAGATAAGAATCTGCTAGGAGGGAGTCCTATCCCAGTAGCTAATTGAGATTCAAAGCAGAGAATGGTAGAGCCCTCGACGGTAGGGACATCTACCTTAGGGATGAAAGAGACTAAGTTACCGGTCAGCCATCCACGGTCGTGGTATGCCTGGCGATCATCTTCGGTCACGGTCGTCTTCTTAAAGAAGTCGGTGAGTTCTAGAATCTCCCCCTCCGCCATTCTTGTGGCACCAAGAGTCGGAGAAGAAGAGGCCGCCATCGCAACGCTCTCCGCCCCGGAGTCGTGCCCCGAGTCATCAGCGCTGGCTAATGGAGCAGCGAGGGCATGAACAGTGGTGTCCACCATGGAACAATGAATGGTGAAGGCAATGGAAGATGAGAGGGCAAGAGCGAGAAATGATGGGACGCAATAAGTACAGTGGTGACCAGCTTTATATGGGTGGTAGGCGATGGGACGGTGATTCGTTTCCCTAGAAAAAGATAACTTTCTATTTCAACCACCCGCGTAATCCGGACGCAAATTCGAGAAGTTGGAGAGTTGGAAGTTCAAAAAAATTTGAAACCCACGGTGTCCTCGAGAAGGAACCAAGATCTGCCGGACGCACCACTTATTAAGCCGGTCGGCATGGTTATTTGCCTGAAGTAAAAATAGAAAGTCCAGAACGGATGCTCGATCGGGTTAATGACATCAGCGCCCGATCCGCGGTTACCAAGAAGTTAGGGCCTAATCAGCAGTCGGCAGAAGATCTGATCTGTGTCATATTCTAAAAGTACAAATCAGCGATGATCAGCATTTGCCAAGAGACCGATCAGGGCCAAAGTAAAGAAGTGTAAAGTCATTTTTAGCACTCTTCACCATAAGATCAATCAATAACTAGAGATACAGTCATACAAGTTGGACGTTGCAGAACATAAAGGAATTTTGTGTAAGAAGTTTGGGAACAAAAGGTCCAAAATTCCATTAATTTTGGAGGAAGGAGTATTCCCAGTACAAGTCAACATGATCTACATATTACAAAGGACAAAACAAAAATAGAGAAAATGTAGAACAATGCGTCATGGGCATCCCGATTGGTGCGACAGCCTAAGGATTGTCGTTGCTTCGTCCGCTGTCATTGCCGCCATCGGCCTCTTGATCGGACCCCTAGTCATCACTATTATCAACCTTTCCCCCTATAGGAGCATCAGCGGCAGAAGCAAGAACTGTCGTGGGTTCGATACCGACCGTCTCCTCCTCTTGTGCCTCATCGGAGTCGTCGATGATGATGATCCTGCCGTCACCAGGCGGCCCAAGGATGTCGCAGTTGAGGTCGTCGAAAAGCTTTCTGACAAATTCCTCATCGGGAGAAGTATCAACAATGAGAGAAGAAGGGCCGCTCACTGGGGTCGTCCACGAGGCATTGCCCTGCTTGAACACCAGTGAGCAGCGGCGACACGACAAGACTTCTGACGGGGACTCCAATGGAGGCGAAGATCCAGACGGCGACGGCGGTGGTGTTTTTGCATCGTCAGGCAGAGGACTTCCCTCTGCAGAAGGAGAGCACTCACGCTTGATGCCTCTTTTGTTCTCCTCCATTGGTGGTTAGCAGATGACAAAGAAGAGAAGAACTCTAAAGCAAGTAAAAGAGATGAAGGCGAGATGGTTACCGACATAAGATGGAGGGTAAATTTATAGCCTTCAAGGTGTCACACCGTCGCAGTAATCAGTGTCTCTTCGACTTTGAGGTGCCTGTTTAAGGGTGTCGCTTCATGAACCGTGCGTCGTGTGTGGGGTATACAGACGGTTCAGCTTTCCAAAAGAAAGTACTCAGAGACGTGACGGTCGCGCAGTAATTGACACCTGTCGTGGAATCGTTAATGTGTATCGAACACATTATCAACCTGGTATGACACCGGGTTGAAGAAGCATCGAAAGATCAAAGACAGGGGTGGTATGAAGAAGAAGAAGAAGGAGGAGAAAACCCGATGCATGAGGCTTGAGGTCCACAGAGGCGTCCAATCAGTGGTGCTGATTGCTTGGCAGTCTGATCGGGAATCTAAGTGGCCAGGCTGACAACATATTCAGGGGCTAGTGACGATACCACAAATATTCATCCAGACCAGGGGCCCAATACCGCGACGGCCCACGAGGCTGTACGTAACCCTAAGATAGAGTCTTAGTCGGATGTGTGTTCGTTGAGATTGTAATAGAGTCAAAAACTTGTCATATCTATAAGGCGGTTCTCCTGACTATAAAAATAGCAGCCCGTAATGCATCTGGGCACCCAACCACAACCAAAATCAATCAACTCATAGCCTTTCTGCAGCATAATACAGTAAAACTGAACGTATGACTGTTACTTCATGAGAGGATCTGAACCAGTCTAAATCTCACCGTGTTCATTCTTGAGATTGATCTTACATCATCACATTTCTCCTAATCCTAATCCAAATAATTGACGACACGACGTTGACAAATACCATGATGGTGGCAGCGACAGAGCCGGCCGCCGACGGCATCTGAGCGAGCAGGAGTGGTCGTGGGACTCATTCCTCTTATGTAAATATACAATAGTTAGTTTATTTAGAAATATGTAAATTGTGTTAACTATTGCCATACGGTCCATGTAATTTACAGACTTATCACTATTTTTTATTCTCATCTTGTCCATGATATTTAATGATAGATCAAAATGATACATAATGATACTTAAAACTTAAATGGATTAAGTAGAAATGGACGATCCGCGTTAATTTGAGTGCACCGTAAAGGGCCCTTAATTTTTTTAACACGTGTTTTTATGCATTTGGGAGATGGTGAGGCTGCGCTGTCCGATGCACGCTCCCATGTCCCATGGCCTTGCCTCTGCTTGATCTGGTTCGCTTCACCCAAAGAGTGGAGGCAGCCAAAGAGTGGAGGCAGGACATGTGAAGGGGAGAGAGAGGAGTTAGGCCGTGGTCACTGGCCATTGTTGTGGGTGGGTGGTTGGTTTCTACTACTTTCATGCTGCTGAGTGCTGGTCGTCCAACCGGCAAGTTTTCACAGTTATTACGTCCATGACTGCGGCGGAACTGAACAGAGTCGTGGGTGGTGGAATTAGAGATGTACTATCTCAGTATTTAAATGGTTGTTATTATTGATTTATTGTATTATGCTTCACAATTTGTCTTATTCAAAATATTAATTCTAATATACAAAATTACAAGTCATGTTTCAAGTTTTTTAGTGATAAATTAAATCATAATAAAATATATGATGATTTTAAATTTTTTAATAACACAAATAGTCAAACTTAATAAAAAAAGTCAACATCGACAACAATTTTATAGAGTGAGTAATTGTTAACGACTGACTCATGTTGCCGAGGGCTCATGTTTAATGTAGTTTGGATTGTTGGTGTATAAAATGATCTATTGACTATGACTCTTAGTTAGCACGACATGTAGTTTTTTTGACCGCCCTATTGCGTGTCGGGTCACGCACGAGGCCGAGCGCGTGACCCCGCCCGCAGCACGCTACGTGGTGTTGTCGGTTTGATTGTCGGAGCGGTTGGTTTGATTGCCTGTCGGTTTTAGCTCCGCCTCCTCCTTCTCCTCTGGCGTCGGCTGCCCCACCGCCTTGCCTCACCACTGGTCCGCTGCCGCCCCTCGACCTCCCTTCTACCTCTGGTGATGCCCCCCTATCCCTAACTCGACTTTGCCTCCACCGCATCGTGCCGCCCGCCCCTCTGCCACGATCCGCCACCACTGTCCTTGACCGTCACCTGACGACGTTGTGGAGCTGGCGTGCATGGGTTGCATGACTGGTCGTGAGAGATAGTTTCCGTTTTTATATGCATGAAAGTTGTACATCTTTATATTAAGAAGAAGTGAAACATGTTGGTTTTTATTGTTGTGAATTTACATGGTAGGAGTACTTCCTACCATCAGTGTCTTGGTTGTTTCTATGTAGCATACTTGTAGAAAACTGATCCTGGGATTCGCAAAAAAAATTATTCTGCACTTGGATTTGATTCAACCGCCATGGCATTTTGCAAAACTCAAAATATGAATGGGATGATCCCATACAACCTTGTCCTTGAACCAAACGCATAGTCGCAACTTGGAAATGAGTGAAAAGAAAAGTCGGCACTCAGAAGCGGTGGAGTACTGGAGTTGCGCGAGTCACGTGTTTCAGGTGGCGTTTGGTGGCCATTTTTAATGTGTTTGGTTGAAATGGAGTGGAGCGAAGATGTTCCCAAAAAATAAATATTCTCTGTAGACGGGGAAGCAATCTACTCAAAAAAACTGCCTGAATCCGCTCGCTCTTGTCTACTTCGTTACCTTTTTGTAGCTCTTTCTCCCTCCTCATCATCACGAGCGCTCACCCGTCTGCCCTTGCCGCCCCTCCCGCTGCTCCACCCGTCTGCCCCTGTCGTTGCTCCACCCTACGCCCCGCTGCTGCTCCGCCTCCGAGCGCCTACCCCACCTCGCGCGCCACCCACAGCCCGCGCCGTCCTGCGCTCACCCCCAGACGCCACCTAACCTCGTGCGCTGCCCTGCCTCGCGCGCTGCTCCACGCGCCGTCCAGTGCTCGCCCTGCACCCCGTGGAGCTCACAGGGACTCACTCACACCCTGCTCGTCACCCTTGAAGCTCGTGCCAACGCTGGATTCATGGTCCGACAGCTGCAGCAGGTCCTTGACGGCCCATCCCGACGGCAGCAGGAATGGTGACGACGGCACTTCCTGCACGATCGGGGCTTGGAGCTTCCCCTGGGCAGGAGGCTGTCTGTGCCGGTGCCGTAGATAGAACCGTTGGTGGTTGCCGGAGAGCGCTCGCATTCCTTGAACCAAACAAAAATTCAGAGCGACTCCGTACTTGCCTCCAAACACAGAGTGAAACTGTTCTATTCTCAGAATCTGGAACGGAGAGACTCCATTCTCTCATATTTCTGAATCAAACGCCAGGCCCACGGATACATTTTTTTTGGGACATGCAGACAGCAAGAGGTGTCCAGTGGTTCAAAACTTCAGGTGAATCTTCAGCGAGCTCAGATTGACACTGGGGAAGCTTTCTGTTGCTTGCAGAGAATCCAATAGCGACAGGCCTCGTCTGTTCTGTGCTAGGCTCTGGGTGACACTTGCATGTGCCCATTCTCTCGCTTTAGCCCGTTCCTGCCGTTACTTAAGCTCATATTTGTCATTAAGCGGTGCGTTTGGTTGAACGTTAATGAAGTATAGTATGATGTATGTTAGGGATGAGTTCATTTCAATTCGTGTTTGATTTGAGAAATGAAAAAGATGGATAAATTTATCTACTCTCGTGTTTTGTTTGAAGGATAACTGATATGATCACATCTCATAAGTCACTATGAGTGATAGGAGTGGTGAGGTATGAGTTTATCCATAATTTTTTATGATGAGTTTATCTCAGATTTCTTGACGTTCATCTTTGACACTGAATGTCATCTTCCAATCAAATATCATAAAAATAGGATGACCCGACCTATCCCTTTTTATCCATCAAACCAAATGCACCAAGACTTTGTACCCACGTTGGCCTACAGATCAAATACGCTGTCTGTACTAAAGTCTAGTAACTTACAACCCATCAGCACGCCGGGCTAACTTTAAGTGGCGTTTCTTTTCTATATCCGTTTTCTTCTCTCTTTCCGCTTCTTTACACCAACTTATAATTGCGCTCGCAAGATAAAGTATGGGACAAAGATGGTCCCATATAGTCGTTCAATTTAAGAACTTAATAAGTACTAGCACTTTTGCCTTGCAACTTCCTTGTTTAGCTTTGGTGATGCGTGCCAATAAAAAGAATATAATTCAATCTTATCAAAGTCACAACATGTCCAAATTTATATTCACATTGCATGTTCCGCCCGTAATCCGGCTGAAACCGGGGTGCGCGGGCCACGTGGCATATAATAATCGGCCTGCCTAACATCCCCTTCGGCAGCCTACCAGGCTGGGAAACAGTACCTCGGTTCCGACGAGATTTCATCGTTCCAGAAAACACTCCTCGCGAGGCCGGGAAATGAGTACCTAGTATCGCTTCGTAGCTTCTTCCTAGGTCACGCCCCCGCGACGGCTTTGCTGCCGACTCCTACCGTGCCTGAACCAGTGGAATCGGTTACGGTCCCTGATGATGATATCCCTCCTAAATATCTCTATGATATCATGGTGTTGTACGCGTGACACTCCCTACTCATCCGGAGGTTGGTGACGATATATAGTGGCGCCCCCTCCGGCGTGCTGAGCAGGCCGAACGCCATGGCTAGCTTCTAGCTGTGCGCGGCGACCACGCGCGCTTCACCTCCTCGTCGACGTCCAATGCCGCCTACTATGTGTCGGGTTGGTACCTGTCGAACCATAGGTGCCACTCCATCTGGTGGAGAATCTCGTAGATGTTGCGCGTCCGTGGGTGCGCCATGTCTTGCGACACGAACTGGTGCACCTCACCGCGCACCTCCACGGCGCTGACCCCGGGCGTCTACGCCAGGCCACGGTCCACCGCCTCCGTCTGCAGTGCGGCGGCGGCACCCCGGTTCCCGGCCCTGGCATGCATGTCCGCGACAATCACGAGGTCACCGGCGTTGGTGGCGCCGAGGCGCCTCAGCTCCTGCAGCGCGCGCTCAGCGAGCTCCAGGTCACCGTGGATCCGTCATGCGTTGAGCAGGCTGCGCCAGTCGTGCCTGCGGCCCCGTGAGCCTGCATTAGCAGGAAGAGAATGGAGGAAGAGAATCGGAGGAATAGCACAGAAAGGAAGAAACTAGGTTTTCTTGATCGATGTTGAACCCACCACCACCCGGTGCCGATTAAGAGGGCACCGCAACATCGTCGTGGGCCAAGTCCAATAGATCAACACGGCTTAGAGTCTATTACATAAACTAACACATGCTAGTTAAGACTGGGCATGTCAACCGACACATTCGTTGGTAAAGAATCGAGCAGATTAACCTGCCGCGTAAAGCCTCACGACGTGTCGATCGCCCGCCGCCCCAAACCCGCCCAGCTGAGCAGCTAGCAGCAGGGAAGATTTGAGTGATCAAAGGTAACACAAAAAGACAACAAAATTTTAAGGAGAACGGGCAATCCACGTCTAGATTTGCGTGAATTTCGAGAGTGCTTTCGTGTAACTTTTGTACGTACATGTACATGAACCGGTGCAGGGAGCCAGAAAGCGGCAGCGCTCTCATCATTCCGCAGGCAGGCGTACAAGCGAAGCGCAAATCCCTGTGCCCGGGCCGGTCCAACGCGGCATGTGACATCTCGGCTGACGCGGGGCCCAGCCTACTAAAGGCAACGCGCAGCAGGTGTCCCACCGCGGGCCATCCAAAGGCCCAACAGGAGGGCCCAAGAGATGATGTGGCTCGCCCTTCTGCCCCGCCAGCGCCGGTGCTTTCATTGGATGACATGTGGGTCCGCGTACTGCGGGGCGTCGATGTTAGTGGGATACGCCTGAGCCTTATTGCCGGTAGTACTAAGCTAGGGAGAGAGAGAGAGGGTGTACTGGCCTGGCCTAGTGGGAGGGTCCTGGTGTAGCTGACAGCATGGTACGGGCGGTCCGATGCAGATGCAGCACTGGCAGTTGCACCATGATGAGCTGCGATATTAACCAATGTCCTTGCCATTGTTTTTACCTCTCTCAACACTGTCGCACGCGAGGCTCGATCTCCGTATGACCCCCCGTCGTCCGTCCACCCGCCTCTCGATCGACCGGTAGTGAACGGTATCACGTACGTGCACACGGGTTTCACACCAATAGTACCCGAACAGTCCTCATCGCGCGACTTGCGAGCGCCGCTAGTACGTGCATGGGCGCCGATCTGACCCTCCGGCTGGCCGGCCTGTCCCCGGAGGGCACGGGCGCCGCGGGTAGTTTTCAGTCTTTCTCCAGGAGCCGTGTGCTGTTGTGGTGCGCACACTGCGGCCAGCGCAGGTCCAAAAGTTGCGTTTGAGATCTAGCAAACGATTGGTCGCCGGCCTGGGCCCCTCGCGCCGCAGTAGCGGCCGCCGCCGTTGGTCTGATCTGCATGGATGCATACGACGCATGGCGGACGAGTCCGTCCGGGGACGCTGGATCCGACTTTGTCCCGGCGCGCGTTATTGGTTTGGCGCTGATTGATGAGCCAGCCAATTCAGTCGTGGATCGCAGTCGCAGTCGCAGCGCTGCACTCTGGAATCCTGCTGTTGAATCCCCGATGTGATGTGAAGCCAACCATGGGCGACGAGTTTGGCAATCAGGTCAGATGGTCCATCCGTAACCCGTCAAGATCCACGGCCTGCTGTAACTTTTGTTGCCTTGTTGGCACGCACAGAGCGGGACCGATCTCGCATTCTCATGCGTCGTCTGACCGTGCATGTTGCGCGAGAAGGCAAGTGCTTTGGAAGGACGTGTGTACGTGGTGCGCGGGTCGCCCAAAGTTTCAAATTTTGGCGAGGCTCGCGGAGCCGACGTGGGTGTTCATTGGATCCCGTTTCTCCTCTGCGCTCTAACACTGTAGTTCCGTGGGGCTATTTATTTCCGCAGGGGCTTTCTCTGCATCTTCAATCTGCGTGCTTGGAACTTGCGTGGACGTCCTGTGTTGCGAAGCTCACTTTCCTAATACTAGATAATCGAAGATGGACTCAGCGATTAACAATTTTTGCTTGTAGGTATCACGGGTAAACGAACCGAACAACCCTGCCCTTCTACGATCTCTTCTATCTCCAGGCCGCGGTATCAATCAGCTTGCAACGACACGTAGACCAGACCACCTGACGATCCCGATAAGCTAAACAGGCTGACGATCCCTTCTTTCCTTTTTTGTTGCTGCCACCACGTCCCCGCTTGATCCTCAACAGCACCTTAATTATGGGACTCCTACTTTCAACTGTAAAGCTGCTTCTCTCGATGCTGGGTCTCACTGCTTTAACAGGTTATATTCCGAAAACCTTGGTCTGGAGCCATACATACGCACAGCTTTTGCATGGATAGATCGATCAACGCATCACTTGCATTTGCATCGATCTGGATCCGTCCACCGGTGGTGCAAAAACGCAGCATGAATGCGTGGTCGATGCCATTATTGGCCAGCGCGCCAATCCAGTCAACGGTTAAAGAGATATTATCCTAAGCATCTTTGCTGCTTTATAAAGATCATGCGATCTACATACTAACCCTAATCAGTTAAAGCACAATGTGATCGGTCTTGATCAACCAGCAGGTCCATCATTTGATGATGCAGCTGGTGAGAAGCCAGTTAGGCAGGACATCAGACGAACATGATCACTAGATCGACTTGTTTTCTTTTCTTTTTCTTTTGATGGAGTATGACCTGTTTTGCTCGCAGACTCTCATGGCTCCAATCAGAAGTGCCTTGCGAATTAGAGAAATCAGTTGGTCATATCAGGCCTTTAGCTTTTCCTCGCTTTGAAAAATAAAAAGAGAATCGAGCTCAAGCTTGAAATGACTCATGTTGCACATGGGATGATTTTAAAATGTCACGGGGCGCAGGTAAGGGCAGGCTAAAAGCAGATTGCAGCAGGTCAATTAAAAACCAAGGTCTTTTTCTAGCGAGGGGAAGATAAAAGCTACAAAGATCCAAAGATGAAAGTGAGTGTGTGAGAGAAAGCACGGTAGTGGTCCTGCAAACTAGGGTTCCCTGTGCAGTTGTGTGTGCCTGTGTCTAGATCTGGCTTGATCCAATGGCATCGCGAAACGGAAAGGCACTCGATCACAGAACCATCGAAGATAGATTCCAAACATCGCGGGGCAAAGGAAAAAAAGTAGAGAAAAAATAGGAAAGAACGTTAAAGAGACGACAGCTGTGATGTATGTACTCCGTGTCTATGTACTACAGTAGTAGTTAGCTTGACCAGTGGTCACTTGTCAAGTAGACAACTGAGAGGGACCAGGACCAGTGGTCACTTGTCGTATGCTAGCTGTACGTTCACAAAAAATACTGTATCGGATTTTAAATTATTGTTGCTAGGATAATAACTTTAATTTATTTTAAACTATAATTCTTGTTCTAATGATAGCAATTTTAAAAAGGGTCATCCTAAGGCGTGACGGTCCAGCGCTGGCAGAGCGCGTGACCCTCGGCATCACGTCCCTTCCCTCTGTCTCTGATTCGGACCACTCTGACGCCCGTCGTCTACAACGACCCCTTCGACACCTCTCGCCCCCTCACTGTACCCCTCCCCCCCTCACCTTCTATCGCCGACGATGGTCACCGCCACACCCGACAACCCCTTCACTCCTAACTCGGTGTCGTCACCACCACCCAGCGATGTGGCGGTGCCCCCTCCAACGTGCTCCATCACCGCCGCCCTCCACTGCGGACGCGGTGGCCTCACGCAGCCTGCTCCACCGCCGTCCAGGCCAGCCAATGGGTGGGGTCGCGTGAGGCATGAGACCGGTTGTGAGAAAGAGTTTTCGTTTTAAAATGGAGGGAATATACATAGAACAACTTAACCAAACATAGCCTTACTACTTTTATAGTATTTTGTGGCTGAACCGAGTCGCTATGGGCGTGATTGGTTTGTGTAGGCAGCCATGCAACTATGCAAGCTGGCTCCAGCCATCCAGGCTCCCAGAGCCAGGCCACGCAGATGCAGAGGCCTCTTGTTTGGTTGTCGTTTTCTAAGAGGCAGGATGAGTTGAGCTGGTGATTGGTTAACTGCATGTATGATTGCAAAACAAACTAATACTTACTAATCATCGTACTAATAGTTCTTTTATGATGTTTAGATTGTATAAGTATACTGTAATAGTCTCTATTTATTATTTGTAGATCTTAATCTAGTCTAAAACACACTAATATCACTTAATATATAATAATTATAATCTAATAACATCATTAAGCTGATAATTAGCTGCACCTAGTGAGCGAGGCCCGTGGGAAATCGAATGAAATCTCGTTTCCGCGGAGGCAGGCTGCGAGACAGCTTTTGCATCCAGCCGGCCTGGCTCTACATGTCGGTCAGGCTACCAAACACCAGCTGCTTGCATCCAGCCGGCCTAGCCAGGGGCTGTGCAGCCAACCAATCACGCCATATATATATCAGAAAGTATTTGGAACTGGGCCAGTCGAGCTGTGGATGGGCCTATCCACAGCGGCTCAAATTGGGCCTAATGTCACTAACTTCATGATTCTAGCCCAATAGGCTTACGGCCTAGTAAGTAATGTGCAGCCCACATAAAACTACTGGGCTTCTTGATACTTGTCCATTTATCGTGCCAAATTCAATGAACTTGGAGCATCAAGTGGCTACAGCCATCTAATTTCAGTACCGATAATTAATCGTCCTGATTGACACAGAGGATCAGCTAAACACTATTCTGGGCCGGGCCTGCTTGCTGCTTATTCTTCGGAGCGCGTCAGCCGCAGCAATGCAGAGGTTCTGCAAGAACAAGCAGGAAAGGTAAGCCTTGTGCTGCTTTCCTCGTTCGCTCCGAGCTGCAAATAAATCCTGCAGCTTTGCAGGGGTGGGTGAGCTCACCGTTCGCCTCAACTAGATGCGCAGGTCGGCTTGCGCGGGGGAAGCTGGGGGTGAGGCGTTCTCTGAAAGAGAGAGAGAGAGACAGAAAACAACTATCAGATTAATAAATCGAGGAAGCCTGATTAATAACTTGCTTGACTGAACATTGTTGGCAACAGAAGTCTAAATGCCAGAACAGAGTATCGTGGTCGTCCTACTGACCTTTAGCTTCGGCTTCAGAGACTCGACAGCAGCCCTTGTATTGCTGTTTGCTGCTTGCTGCAAACAGCAACAGGTGCAGGGTTAGATATAGCCTGAATATGTGGCGCGCCCCTGAATATTACCGGTCTGAGGATTTTGTTCACTACCTTGCCAAGCACCCAGTCCGCAGAGTCGAAGTAGGCGCGCTCGTGGTCCTGCAATAGCACGATGACAAAAGTTAGTTGTTCAGCTAATTTCCACTGAGGAAAGTAGCAGTAAGTTTCATTTTCTTTGGTTAGGTTTTTTTCTTCTGAAATTCATTCTTTACCTACCTTGGATATCAAAGGCTTCTTTGGTTCCATCCCTCCGTACTTCTTCTCACCGCATGCCTGTAAAATTATATATCCATGGCATCAGAAATTCCTGAGCACCAAATACGTATGCGTAAAATGTCAGATTAGCCATAACCATTAGCTTTACCGAGACGCTGAAACTTGTAGCAGGGGGGAAAGGGAAAGGCTTATCCGTTTGTTGAGGGGTCAGGGCAACATGCCGGTACAGACCCGGACGCTTCTTTAATTAGTGGCCTGACATGACGGCATGATACGCACAGACACTGAGCAATGTTTCAGGCATCCTTTTTATCTGGCGCCACCCATTTAAAAGCAATTCACGACTGGAACAAGCCGAAAGCAACTGGTTTGCGTTCATGGATCGCGCCGCAACCCACGGCAACGAAACGCAAGCGTCCGTTTCGTCGATCGCTCAGGCCACACGGCCAAAATGCCGCTGTGCCCGCTCGATGTGCCTTTGGATCCACCGAAAGCATGTGAGCGATCTGCTGACGGGGTTCCAGAAGCTCAATGACGAGACGAAAGGGTTGCTCACTCACTGCTCATGCGTAATCCATGCAGTCGCACTTGCAAAGGGCCGTGAGCTAAAACGGCAGAACAGAACCGGTCCGTTCCACCACTGACGGTATAAAACACCCACACCTCATGTTCGTTCAGAACCTCAGAAGCTTCTTCAGTCAATAGATTCCGGGTCGAACAGGTTGCGTAAAGTTTTGTTCGCCTTATTAGGTCACTCACGCATTCCTTCCTTGACACTAAATAGATCTTGGCGTGTGCGGTCAACAAAAGCAGTTTCTTAAACGTAACCTATAGCGGCATTGGTACTGGATAGTGCGGAATCTTTAAATGCGTTGGGCACGGCAGGCTTGCTTGGTAGGTGCAGAGGATAAGTGCGTGTTAATCTAGATGCACGCTAGGTAGA
>VSTD030000691.1:0-14908 GCA_008808055.3 Sporobolus alterniflorus
GTGCTAATCGTTAAGCACAAGCTGGATGAAATCTGTACAAGTCTGAAACTGAGTTGATTTGCTCTGTTTGGACCCTTAAAATAAACACTTTGTGATCTCTATAATTCTTGCAGTTTTGCACACATGTAGAACAAGTCATGGGGAACAAATTATCTCTTGGGAGCAAGGTCTAATTCGACTCCGATAAATTCTAGAAAATTTGCTAACTGAGCATATCGGTCCACACTAAACAGAACCAGAGACTTCAAATTCGAACTCCTGACTTGGTGAATTCTGATTCCGAACCTCGACGACTGGATTAACCATGATACTAGATGCTCGATTAAGCTTATAATGAAGATAATTAGAGAAAAGCGTAACACGGGGTGTTACATTAATTTGGTGTTAAGTCATGATTATGGTCATGTTAAGTTATTAATGTTAATCATGATTAGGGTTAGAGTTTGCATTAACGGGAGATTGTGATTCGGTTGAGTGAACCGGCTCAGCTCAAGAAGCAGGGGGCTCAGCTAGAGAAGCCAAAATTAAGTGAACCTCACTTGAAATCAAAAAGGAGAACAAAAATGAATCAAGAACTCCAAAACGAACAAATCCTAACGACTAAAGGAGAAAGGTTGGGGCTTATCTTGATCCATGAAGTAGTCGACAGGATCTAGCCCCGACTCGATCAGATCTTGACCTAGCCGGCGCCGGAACCCTAGGCCACGGCACCGGGTACTGTGCACCCTAGGCCGCTGGGGCTGAACCGGATCTGGCGTCGCATGATGAAGGGCCACACCACCGAGTGGATATGGCCCCACGCCGCCATGACATCATCGTCGGTGAAGCCGATGAGCAGGTGGCCACTGAGATGAAGACGACCACCTGGTACTTGGCTGTCCACTGGGAAGTAGTTGTGCAAGCCATTATTGATCGGATCCGGGCCTCAAACCACCTTCCATGACGACACCATCGGTGAAGCTGATGAGTGCTAGATCTGGGACGGTCACCGGGATGAAGTCGTGCTTCACCATGGATGAAGGAGCCCGGACCTTCACTGGAGTCGTGCCCCCATGAAGTTAGTGCATGAGTGACGCGCGGGCACCACCGCGTCACGGCTGCCTCAGCCCGCGCCACCGCTGGCTTGGCTAGAGTGCCAACGTCACCGGGTCCCTCTCCTTCCCGAAAAAGTGGGGGCCAAATGAATTAGGGTTAGGGCTCCTAGCGATTCCGTGTGTTTTATACAGCAGTCGTGCGATGAGGACCGTCCATCAAGTTTAACGGGTGAAATTCTTCGAAGCCTATTAGGCACTGGTTGTTGGGCTAAAGCCCACTCAGAGGCATTAGGGGGAGCTCACAAGCCGGGCCATTTTAGGCCTGTTTTGCTGGGCGCCGAAATTTTTCGGCCTAAAGGGCGAATAAAGCCCATGAAGTTCGGGATTTTTTTTCTCAATTTCCAGAATTTCCTTTTTAGTAACATTTTTAGCTTAATGAACTGCTAATTAATTATATGTTGCTGGAAAAAATTATGGAAAATTACTGGAAAATGTTCTAATAATATCTCTGAATTAATGGAACCAACAGGAAAAAGCAGAGATTAATTATGTTTATCATTGATTTACTTGTTTTTATGGGATTATGAAATTGCATGTAAATAATTTCTGGGCAAAGCTATTTTGTTTATATGCTCTACCATTTTTATGTATATTTTTTCTGCCTAACGGTGATGCGAAATATGCTATCTAATTATGCATGCTAATTAATCAAACCAACGTAGATTAATTACATGTTATATATTTGTTTGTCATTTTACCCTACTTAACTAATCATTATTTATTTTATTCGGCGATGACGCCCTCTAGCATCGCTTCTTACATGAATGGTGTTACGAAGCTGGAGGGAATGAACTTTGCTAAGTGGAAGGTTGACATTTAGATGATTCTGACCATCATGGACTGGGACCACTCCTTCCGTGAGGACAAGCCTGTTGAGCCTGTTGCTGAGGGTGCTAATGACACTACCCTTTCACTTTCAGAAGACTGACTTTGAGAAAGCTAAGGTCCAGTGGGAGAGATCTGATAGGGTTGCGTTTATGATTATGGACAATGTCATTGATCATGCTATTAGATGGGCGCTTCCTAAGACTGCTGAAAAAGCTAATGTCAGCATCCTTATGAGTAAATTGATGTAGGCCAAGTATGATGGACGTGGGAATGTGCGTGAGCACGTTCTAAAGATGATTGACACATCCAACAAGCTGAAGGAGCTTGAATGTCCTCTTCTTGAATCTTATGTGGTCCACTACATCATGATATCACTCCCATCTTGTTTTGAGAATTTTAAGAAGGGAGAGAAGCCTTCAAGTGGCTGATGGGTGCGAGGCGAAGGTTGAAGCTGTAGGGATACTCCCCTTACTTTTTCATGTCGACTTTACCTTAAATTTGAATAATATTTTTTATGTACCGTCATTGAGAAGAAACCTTATTTTTGTTGCTTCATTAGAGGATGATGGTTAAGGATATTTATTTGGAAACAACAAATATATTATTAAATTTAATAATGTTATTATTGGTCTTGGCCCGTAGCGAGGCATGCTTTATATGTTGTCCCTTAATGATTTATCTGTGATGAATGTGTGCGATGTCACTCATAAGCGAAGAAGAATTTTGACTAGCGATAATGAGATATCTTCAAAATTATGGCACTGTCGTTTATGCCATATTTTGAGGAGGAGATTAGAGTATTTCATTAAAGAAGAGATACTCGTGCCGCTAGATTTTTCTGACTTAGGCCACTATATTGAATGTATTAAAGGAAAATATGTTAAACATATTAAAAAGATGAGAGCGACATGTAGTTCGGGTGTCTTAGAAATTATTCACACCGATATATGTGGTCTCTTTAATGTGAAGTATGTTGACATGTTTAATTCATTTATTATCTTCATGAACGATTTCTCCCGTTATGATTACATTTATCCCAGACGTGAGTGATACGAAGCGTTTGATAAGTTTAATACATTTAAGGCTCAAGTGAAAAATCAATATAATGTTAAGATTAAAATAGTGCACTCGGATCGAGGGGGAGTATTAGGGGATGCATACTCCTTTTAGTCAAATTTCCAGACCATTTGCCAAATTGTTAGAAGAAAATGGTATAATTGCTCAATATTCATTGTCTTATGAACAACAAAAAAATGGTGTGGCTGAAAGTCGGAACCACACATTAATAAAAATGGTGCATAGCATGCTAAGTAATTCTACGCTACCTTTGAGCTTGTGGATGAAAGCACTAAATACCGCTACACACATAATTAATTGTGTGCTGAGTAAATCAGTCCCTAAGACCCCTTATGAATTATGGACTGGTAAAAAGTCTAGCATAAATTATTTGTATATATGGGGCTGCCCGGCCAAAGCAAAAATATTTAACCTACAACTTGGGAAATTAGATCCCAAAACTATAAGCTGCCATTTTATTGGATATCCCAATAAGTCCAAGGGGTACCGATTATATTGTCCAGAACATACCACTAAGTTTATCGACACAAGACACATCGTGTTTTTGGAATGTGATATGAGCTCAAGTCTATGGGATATTGATCTTGAGGAAATTCAGACTTATAATTCTACACCGACACTCATGATTTTATTCTTACGGCAAGAGATGCACCTCATGTGAAGACTGCACCTTTGGCTAAAAATAATAATCATTTAGTTGAAAATTTGGGTGTGGAACCTACAATTAATGAAAATGGAGAGCACATTTACAAAATGAGCAAGTGGGTTTAGAGGAAAATAAGCCACCACCCACTAATGATCATGAGGAGGAACCTCATCAAAGAAATGATGATGAATCCTAGCCCACGAGATGATCACAGCGTGAAAGAAGTGCCATTCCTAATGACTATGTCATATACATGAGTGAAGACGTAAACGATATAGGAAAAATAGATGATCCAGCCTAATATAAAGAAGCGATGGGAAATAAAAATTTGCTAAAATGGCATGAGGCTATGGAGGATGAGCTTAGGTCTATGAGCTCTAATGACGTCTGAGATTTAGTAGAAATTCCCGATGGAGCAAAAAGAGTATGCTTTACTCAAAGAGAGGGAATTGATTATACAGAAACCTTCTCACTTGTCTTCAAAAAGGATTCATTTAAAATTGTGACGGTGCTAGTAGCTAATTATGATTTAGAATTGCATCAAATGTATGTTAAAATCATGTTCCTTAATGGTGACTTGCAAGAAAATGTGTATATGGCTCAACCGGAAGGTTTTGCCATAGAAGTAAAGAAACATATGGGATGTAGACTAAAGAAATCCATTTATGGATTAAAGCAAACGTCGAGACAATGGTACCTTAAGTTTGATGAAGTCTTTAAAAAATTTGGCTCTGTTGAAAATGAAGTGAACAATTGTGTATATATTAAAATCAAGGGGATTATGTTTATCATCCTTGTACTTTATGTGGATGACATCCTGTTGACAAGCAGCGATAAGAATTTGCTGTATGAGACAAATGGATTTCTCTCATCTAACTTTGATATGAAGGACTTAGGTGATGCCTCTTATGTATTGAACATAGAAATTTATCAAGACAAAACAAAATGAATGTTTGACCTATCTCAAAACGCTTATATCGAGAAAGTGCTAAAAATAGTAACATGCACAAATGTTCTACTACGTCTGTCCTATTTATGAAGGGCGATAAACTTGGAACATTTCAAAGTCCAATGAATCAATTATAAATTAGTGAAATAAAATTGATTTCTTACGTTTGAGCTGTCGGAAGCATTATGTATGCCCAAGTTTGTAGACGCCTTGAGTTAGCTTTTGTTTCCGGGTTACTTGAAAGATTTTAATCTAATTCAGAAATAAAGCACTGAAAAGCCGCTAAGAAAACCTTGCGTTATTTGCAAGGGACTAAGCATTACATGCTAACATATAAGAACATTGATAACTTTGAAGTAGTTGTTTATTCAGATTCTGATTTGGTGGGATGCGTGAACTCTTAAAAGTCGACATCAAGTTATATCTTCACACTAGCAAATGGGGCTATATCATGGAAAAGCTCTAAACAAAAATTCACTATATCATCAACGATGTACGCTGAATTTATAGTATATTATGAGGTCTTAGGACATGCCATGTGACTTAAAATTTTTATACCCGACTTAAGAGTAATTGACAACATAAGTAAACCACTAACGATATACTGTGATAATAAAGCCATAATTTTCTTCTCACATAATAATAAGTCAAGTGGGTTTTTGAAGAACATTGACCTAAGATATTTTGTTGTGAGAGAAAGAGTCCAGGATCGTATCATTAATTTAGAGCATATTGATACCAAAGAAATGCCCGCGGATCCACTAATGAAAGGCCTACCACCCCATATTTTTTAGGAACATGTTGCCGGCATAGGGTTACTGGAAAGCCTTTAATTCTGGATGGGCCAAATAAAGCAACCGACTCCCATTACGAATAATGATGGCTATCTAAAAGAAGTGGGTTGATGTATAGTGGGTATTTGAGTGGAGGTGGATTTTTCGATTACCATTTCCTATTGTGAATCATACTGAATGTGGAGGTGGAAAGCCTTTAATTCTGGATGGGCCAAGCGGAAGCTAGATGCACCGGGCTGCCCCTTTTATATTGAATATATGGATCCAACCTGATATACTATTTTGTTCTCTTTCAGCTTCAAGATGCTGGGTGCTGGAATGATGCTGCAACTTTGGCTGCTAGTCATTTGCATGGATCTGACTATGCAAGGTATGGTAAATCAGGGAAAGTTCTTGTGTACCAATAGTGTCCCAAAGTAGTTCAAAAAATTTACCTTTTCTTAACTCAGATGGTTCCAACTTATGTAAGTAATATATGGCTTGGCGACTTGACGTATCACGTATCCTCCCATGGTTGTGAACTCACAGCCAAGGTTGCATGAAAGTAAATCAGAAAGCTGTTGGCATCAGATTTTCTGATTTACATGTCAGTTTAACTTACATATCTGTGTGCCTGACAGATATGTCTTTTCTGCAGCAAAGGGTGAATTTAAAACCTTGTGTTTTTTCCTTTCCTTTTTTTGAAGCTCGGTGCTTAAAAGCACTCTTTTTTTTCACCAAGTTTTTTTTCTTTGGGGAACACTAATGTACTCATGTCCATGGTGCATATACAGGGTACTGCAGAGGTGGGCTGATTATGTTCTTCATGGTGAGCATAATATGTGGAGGTAAAATTGATTCCCAAAACTACAGAATTTGTTATCTATTCTTCTTCCTGTTATCAACATATTATCTGCATCTTTCATAGAGCTTTGATACTGTACATTGCTGCTGGAGCACTGCCGGAGGCTCTAGACACACTCCGCAAGAACCAAAGACCAGATACCGCTGCCTTGTTCTTGCTAGCCTGCCACGAGATTTATTTGCAATTCGGCGCAGAATCAGAGCCCACGGATGACACGTCAGGGTCAGGATCAGTGCCAGAGCAGACCCAGAAGCTCCATTTCGCATCCAAGAACATGGACGACGAAGACCTGATTGATGTCAGTGAAGTCTTCGGGCAGTACCAGCAGAAACTGATTCATCTTTGCATGGATACTGAATCCACTGCTGATTGATCCTTGGAGGCCATGTCATTTGTCTTGTGGTCCCTGATCTATTCTTGTGATTGTAATTGTCAGCATCTAGCTTTGACTTCTCCATTTTGTGTACCTTTCTTTGCAGGTTGTTAGTTGCTTGCAAGTTTATGTGAAGTCTGTCTTGTCTTATAGTACCAAAATCCAAAATTAGGATTGTTGATGTGGCATCGGGTGGAGAATCAGGTGTCACGAGAAAAGAATAGGCATCTAGTGTTGTTTTGTGGATGGTGTTGGCTAGCACTTTCCACATTGTATTTGGTATGAAACAGGTACATTTCTTGTTAGAGTCTGCAAACTGCAAAGTTCTACAATCTGGGACAACCCCACATGATACATCTGTACCATTTTTCTGAATATAGTTACATGATTAGTTATGTGCATGTGCATTATTTCAGGCCTCCAAACTGTCGTCATCATTGGACCAGTTCCTTGCTAATTATTTTCTAACTATTATAGCATGTTTTTATACTTTAATGTGTTCTCATTTTTTTTTATCGTTGTTGATTTTTTTAGTCATATTTAATCATTGTCTTATTCAAAATATCAGTTCAAATATGTAAAATTATAAGTTGTGTTTGAATTTTATTTAGTAATAAAATAAATAATTATAAAATATATGATATTTTTTATAAAAACTTTAAATAAGACAAATGATCAAACATACCTTAAAAAGTCAATGATAAAAAAAAGAACAGGTGAATGGTTCCTTCTGTAAATGTGGAAACATTGCTTTGGAAGTTCGGAAGCAGCTTTCATGGTTCATATTGAGGCCATGTTTGTTTCTGCTTCTCAGCTTATTTTTTCAGTCGCAAAGTTGAGAAGTCAAAAACAGAAACAAATAATAAAATTTTCAACTGACTTTTAAAACGTTGAAAAGCAAGCTTCTGAAGAAATGAAATAAAAGCTGAAAAACTCATATAGAGCTGTTTTTTAGATTTTTAGTGTGCAGAAATACCAAATATATATTACAAAAGTCAACATCTAAAATCAAACAATCAGCTATTCAATTAACCATCAACCATTTTTTTTCAAAATCTTAAAAGCAGAAGCACAAATAAATAGGCCTGAAGTCATCCCAGATAGCTATAATAACTTAGTTTCATTTTACATTTTTAGCAAAGTGATATCCGCATTATCATAGAAAGCGGCATGCTGCTCCCTGCATCTCCTAGTTTAGCGCGAGTAGTTGAAACCCTGGTTTCAAACCTGCAAACTCTAGGGCTCTGTTCGGGTTATTACTGAAATACAGTAGGATTGGGGGGGGGGGGTAATGAGATGGATTAAATCTTTTAGGTCTTTTTCAGTTAATCCCATTCATATATGGATTGGTATAGATTGTGGTTCAATCCATGCATCAAAATAATCCTGACCTATTATAAATATTTTGTTCGTTTAAACTCGATCTGGATTGGATCTCAATGCTTTAGATTTTTTTTTACTTTGAGGATGATTTAGATTAAAAACTATAGGCCCAGACATAAAAAAATCTAATCATGACAACAGTGCTTTAACCATGTCTAGTTGATCCATATGGATTAAACGAAAAAAACAAAATGATGAAGTTTTAGGATTTAATCTAACTAGGGATTGAGTGACTCTCATGAATTCATTCAATCCATATAAAAATTAAAACCATTGCGGGATTGCATCCCATGGAAACAAATAAGGCCTTACAAGTAATTTGGGGATTTAATCCTATCCATTCATGTTCAACCCCCTTCATTCCTAGTGAAAATGAACGGGCCCTAGATTGGTAAATGGGAGAAGAGGATTCATTCTGTAACACATTTCCCTTTTTCTAAAACCAAAGAGCAATAGATTTTTTTAAAAAACAAAGAGTAATAATTATCAAAAAAATAAAAAGAGCAATAATAATATTAACAAAAAAAACTATAGTACAGAACTCCCTCCATTCTCTTTATGTTGTCATCATTGATTTTTTATTTATGTTTGATCATTTATCTTATTCAAAATACTAGTTTAAATATGTAAATTATAAATTATATTTGAACTTTATTCGATGATAAAATAAATTATAACAAAACATATAATAATTTTTATTTTTAATAAGATAACCAATCAAACATAACTTAGAATGAATATATAATTAACAGATGGATGCTGGTACTGGTGACCTTACCGGAGGATCAACCTACTCTGTATTAGAGGTTAAAAAGCATAGGATGAACAGTACAATGAATTTTTCCTACCCACATCCGTCCGATCATGAAAAGATGGCTGAGATTAACCACAACAGTACTCACGAACAGTTCAACGCTACAGTGAAATTATGTCGCTACAACAATGTAGCTCCCTCACATATCATTATAGCGTAAGGATCGATGTCTTCTGAATTTGTCGTCGAAGGGCAATCGAATGTGGAGGCTCCATCCATCAGTGTTGTACATTTGAATGCACTCAATTCAATCCGGACGTCGCTACACTACAGTACCATGCATTTTAACCTCTACTAGGTACGATTTGGACCCGACTAACAACCAATAGGAACCGAATCGGAAAGAAAGTTGATAGAAGAAACTTCTACTAGGTACCATGCATTTTAACCTCTACTAGGTACGATTTGGACCCGACTAACAACCAAGAGGAACCGACTATCTGTTCATATTTTTATTAATTTTTTATAAAACTTTTAATGTAGTTTTTAATATAAAAACACATAAAGAATGGGAGCACACTGTATATTCCCGAATCGGAAACCGTCGTCCCGTTGTGGCCACTACGCCTCCGCTTCCCCTTTTCGTTAAACCGGATAAATACCGGTGCATAAACCGGGGGATTAGCATCCCCAACGACACCTTGGCTGCTTCCCCTTTTCGTCTTGGTGCGTCCGCGTTGCGCCCCACCTGATCGCGCGCGCCGTCGCCTTCCGCTCTCTCTCTCTCCTCGCTGCAACCGGCGGGAGCCGATCGAACTTGCGCACACCATCCTCTTGTGCTTGCATCCTCGTCCGGGTCAAGGTGAGAGAAGACGAGAAGTTGTTGAGATTCCCGGTCTGAACCAACCGGATGAAATGATTCCTGCTTGCTTCCGCTTTTATTTTGGTCGAATCGCCCCCCCCCCGATTCGGCCGTGTGACTAATCGTCGTCTGCAGCTGTTTTTTTCTCACTTTTGGGTGCCGTCGCAGGGATATTTAGGTCAGAGGATGAGAGAAGCGCCAGGCATGCCGGGAGGAGAAGACGTTCGCAAGGTCTCGCGCCAGGACATACCGCTTGTGAGCACCCCCCGCCGACTCCCCCCCCCCCTCTCTTCGTTGTCTTTTTTTTAACAGTTGTTAGGTTGTGCATCATGCAGATGCACAGTTTAATGAAAGTGGAATGCCTGTGCTGCAGCAATTGCTTGCCCTCAACCTCAATTATAGGCTTTAGTTGCATACTAGATCATGTACATGTACAACCGCTAGGCTTGGCGCAGAGAGGGTTATATTATGAAGAGGGACAGGAGAGCATGAGCTAGGGGTTGTGGGAGGAATAATGAGGATTGTCATAGTTGCAGATGCTGCTAGAGTATCTCTTATATTGGGAAAATATGTAACCTCTGTTGTAGTTATTGAAGTGTTGCATAGGCCAAATTATGCAGTTTATGGTTATCACTAGGAGTGGGAAAGAGCATAACACAATTATTACACAAATATTATCTTCCAAGTCAATTCATTCCTTTGTCCTTTCCTTTTTGGATGTGTAAACGGAAACTCTTGCTGAGCACGGATTCAGGGGTGGAATTCGGATTCGGAGGCGGAGGGTGGCGGTGGTGGAGCAAGGGGGTGGGGCAGGCAGCGCGACGCGGCGGTGGGGGCGCTGCCGCATCGACGGCACCCTGAATTAGGGTTCCGGGGGCGGTGGCTGGGCCAGATGTAGAAGAGGTTGGGGGTGGCGGTCGGCTCGGCGGTGGTGCAGTGCCCGGCTTTGCCGGAGCTGGAGGGGGCGGAATCGGAGGAGGAGGCGGCAAGCGAGGTTGAAGAAAGAGGCGGGGACGAAGGAGGCGGGTTCATGTGTAAATCCTGACAATCTGTGTCCAGTATCTCTTGTCATAACTTGCAGTTGTGTATCAATTGGTCTTTGGCATTAATTGCATATGTATGCTTGCCTTGTTTTCATTTTTTCTTTGCATGAATCCCTTCAAGACCTGCTGAATTGTTTGCCCTGTTGCCACAAGAAAATAATTGTGACAATACTTTTGATAAAATTTGTGCTAGCTCTCTTATGAATGCCTGAAGTAGTTGATATTTACATTAAGCTAGAAGCCCTTACACAGAGACTGCTTTTCAGGTCCAGAATTTCATTGAACGTTGCCTTCAGCTCTACATGAACCGGAAAGAAGTGGTTGAAACTTTATCTTTCCAGGCAAAAATAGAACCTAGTTTTACTGAGCTTGGTAATGCTCTTGTGTGCATACATGTTCGTTTCCTGCTTATTTTTGCACTTCAGTTTATTCCATAAAGTTAGCATGAGGTTCAGCTGCATGATGATTATGATCTCATGGCTGAGCCATTACAAACACGGCAACAACAAAGCCTTTTAGTCCCAACCAAGTTGGGGTAAGCTAGAGATGAAACCACATGAGCCGAAAAACAGAGACAAAACAAGGGTGATCTGATATGACGCGTCGCTAAGAGGGTTACGCCCCAACGATTTTCCATGTGGTTTCATTTCCATAAAGATGGCTAAAATAGTTGTTGGCGTGACAAGCCTAAGACAACCCCTCCTTTATCCGGGCTTGGGACCGACTATGTTAGAATAACATAGGCGGAGGTAGCCATTACAAACACAGACTGCTTGAAATTATTACCATGATCCTTTGTTACATTTCAGTGTTGCATGTTTCTTCTATGCAATCCTAGGATGATAATGACATTAGTTAGTGAGCCTGTTTTTCCTTCTATTGGCTGAGAACAAATGGTACCTTACTATTGGAGTGAAATTGATTATTATCAAAGTTTATAGCTATCCTTCTGTTTTTATTTGTTATCAGAATGCATTGTTACATATTTTATTTGGCCTGGCCTAGTTCTTTGATAAAACTGGCAAATCAAATAAGTATACAGGATACATGAGTTGGAATGAAAATGATCGCAATGTAAGGTTCTCATTCATGTACCTAAAATCAATGGACAAGCACAACTGAGGCAATTTGATCAACCTATTTCTGTTGTCCAATTCACTGGCATGCGCTTTAAGTTCCATGTTTGCAAATGGCTTGGTTTATATTCTTATAAACATTATTAATCAAAGCCAAAGCTTTAGTATAATCATATGAGAGGAGTATTTGCCTTGCGCATCTTTTTAAATTTTGGTTTGTCCTTTTGGACTTTTACTCATCTATCAATATTCTCTTCCCCAGTCTGGCAGAAACTTGAGGAAGAGAATCACGAGTTTTTTAAGGCATACTATGTGAGGCTGATGCTTAAGAATCAAATAATGGCCTTCAATAAGCTTCTTGAGGATCAATATCGAATAATGACTAAAGAACATTCTCCTGGTGTGCCTTCAGTGCCTCCTCCTGCTCCTAATGGCTCTAACTCTAGCACATGTAAGATTCTTCTTTTTCTTATGAGCAATTAAACAACTGTACTAACTGGCATTATTTGCACCAAGTCTATTTTGAACTATTATTATATCATTATTAGAGCTTGTCGATTCGTCAGTCACCAACACAAGTATAAACCTCTTAATCTCCAACAACAACAACAACCAAGCCTTTTATTCCTAAGCAAGTTGGGGTAGGCTAGAGATGAAACCAAATGAACCAAAAAAAACAGGGGCAAAACAAGAGTGAAAAAGAAGGGAGAAAACAAAGGACGATAAAAAAACCAAATCGAAAAAGGAGAAAAGACGATAAAACGCTAAGTCAAAAAAGCGAAAAAACCTCTTAATCTCTGTGCCTGATAAAAAATATGGATTATTGAAAGGTATTAAGTTCTAATATACTCCAGTGTTGCCTGTTTCAGTGAACCAAAACGTGTGCTTTCTGCCAGACGCTGCACCCAGTACTGCAATGCAAGATAGTTTGCTGCACAATGGAGGTTCTAGTGGTGTAGTAAATGGAGCTCCATCCAGTGACCAATTTATATATACTGGTAAAGTTGTCCACGGTCTTCCTAGTGGCATGGATGCTTCAGCAAGCCTGTTAGCAGCACATAATTCAACTGTTGGGCAGTTCAATGGACACAATGGAACAACAATAAAGACAGAGTCCGGCTACTCGAGCAACTCAGATTTTGGATTCAGTAATGAGAATGTGTTCCTAGAGCATTCAGTTGGAGATGTATCTGGTGGATCCTTTAGCAGCCCTGACCCTGAGCTGAACGGGCAACCACTAAATGAGCCGATTTTGGACATGGATTCATCATCGTTTGGTTTCTTGAGTCAGATTCCTCGTAATTTCAGCTTTTCAGATTTAACAGAGGATTTCAGCCAAAGTGCAGGTGCTTTTCTTGCTCAGGAAGGATTTGACTACACTTTTATGCATTTGTTTAATGTATAGATGCAATGCCTGTTTTCCAATTTTCTGCAGAAATACTAGAGAACTATGGTCGATCCCCTTTCATTCCTTCTGAGGCAAATAACTTCCCAGAGCCAACCGCTGGAGAACATACAGGTTAAACATCTGCTTACCTCAATTTCCATCCTTGTAATGCTATCCCATTTTGCGAGTAATGTTTCTCCATCTAGATAATGGTATTTTTTGTTACTATCAGACATGGGCAACAGGCGGTTAGATCCCATATCTGAGGGTGTTAATTTTGAAGATTTTGGGAGTGATTAATCAGCTTTTGATGGCACTGACAAGGTAATTTGTAACAAGATTAGAATTTTTGCGATCATTAGGAAATATTTACTAGTAGATGTTTTTTCCTTAATTTATTTTTTCCTTGGTCATTGTTCCGATTTGATTGGTGTGTTGTGGTAGAAATGCTAAATTCGTTACTTTAATGTTACATTATTCTCTTGTTATGCAAAGCACATTTTGTTTGTAGGTTCAAATCTATGGCAATTGGCAAGTCTTAGATATGGCTGCCTGTGAATTCAGCAGAAACCTTGCTCTGGTGGGGTTCAGTCTGTCAGAACAGTGCACTCTTTGACCTTACATGTTAATTATTATAATCATCAAAAGAAGCACTACGAAGTTGTTTTATTGAGGAGTTGATGTGGGGTTAGGGATTAAACATAACATGTTTATACACTTGGACATCTTTAACTACCAAAAGATGGCTTTATGGCCTTGCTAAAGAAGAAACTGTAACTGTGAGTCTGCTGCATTTCTAGGCAATCTGGAAGGTACACCCATGTACATCTCTTGACTTAGAGTGAATGCGTCTGACTTCTGAGTTTCAAATCCTTGAAAGATACAAGCCTGTGTCAAGAGTAAATTGCAAGCTAAAGTCTTATTTCGCTTGATAAAAAGAGCTATGTGCATTTTGTTGAAGTATAAGTGAATTGTCCCATCTTTCCCATCAGCTTAAGTTTTTGGGTGTAACTAGTCGTGCATAGTAACTTAACACATTTACCTAGGTTGTCACATTTACATAATTTAAGAGCTATGTATGAGCGAGTGCTATTGATGAATACCAAGTGTTATCTATGCTTTCATTGTTGACCCATTTCTGTACTACCTTTCCTGACATTTTGGATGTTCATTTTTTGTGCAGATTGAGCAGTGATGCACCATTTGTACATAGTGTTTTGGGCAGGCAAATCCATAAATTCATGGAACTAGCTGATTTTATCAGAAACTGTCTCTTTGGTGTGTTAGGTTTGTGTTTTAGAGTATAAGCATGGATGTCTTGCGTGTTCTTGTATCTGTTCTGTATTTGTTTCTTTTTGGTACTGTAGAATGATGCACCATTTGTTTGGATGTTATATCTGCACGTGTTTCCTTACTCCTCCGTTGTGTTTCATGGTACACTTCCTCGCTTCAATTCTGATCTCTTACTTGAGTTGTTAACACACTTGCACGATTTACTCTCAGCTTAGCACAGTAGGTATTGCAAATCTGTCCGAGACATAGGACTCGGTGGCCTTTTGGCTCAAATATTGAGATAAGCTTTTGTCAACAGCGTGGAAGATAACACTCATATGAAGATCAACTTTACTAATCTGAAATTTCGTGTGTACAAAAACTGATAACTGGCGAAGTAGCACATCCGGTTTGCATGAAAGAAGGGAATACTCCATACTCAGCAGGAAAAAATAACTAGTTCTTGGGAATGTTCTTGCCAACGATCTTGGCAGGCGCGATGCGGAGGAGGTTTCCAGGCTTCCCA
>VSTD030000692.1:0-14903 GCA_008808055.3 Sporobolus alterniflorus
AAAATTTATGCCATCGTGCCTTTATAACAATAAAATGATTCTATGACAACAATGAAGGAGGGCAGCTACCATGATAGAATTTCATAGAACTCAAACTGCTACTACTAGTACTAGACTACATTCACGGCTTTTATAGCAGTTGCTAAACCCCAAAACTGTGCGTCATATGAACCACTTGGTTGAACTCATGTAGTGAGTGACGGAATGGTAAAAGAATCAACAGATGGGGAGCGAGAATTACTTGAGGCAAGCGTCTTCACATGAATGAAGGAGTCGAGCCAATCCACCACCTCTCGGCGCGACCGCCACTTGCGCGCCGGCCCACCATCAACGCCATCGCACCCCTGCACGGTGCGGAAGTCCTCGGAGACAACGTAAAGCATGTGGCGCAGGCTCCTCTCCTTGCCGACAACGGCGAGGTGCGACCCGCCGGCTGCGTCCTCGAGGTAGTAGTGCACGACGCGGCTGCCCCTCTCCTGGGACACGAACTCCTCCCTCCACCTCACGAACTCCGGGCCGTCCTCCCTCGCCATCCTAGTGAGCAAACGCCGCGACGAACGAGGACGCCCAGCCCGGGACACTACGCGGACGAAGTGGCCTTCCGCGACGAGCCCATCTCGGTGTCAGAAAAAAGGTCTTGGAAAGGAGGACGAAGTGGTTCTGGTTCCCAGGGAAGGAAGGGAACCTCGAAGAGAACCTTCAGATTAAGCAGGAAAGGGAAGGGTGGGGGAAGCGGCGGCCGGGGATTTCTCGGAACCCCCGGACGGGGAGGAGGATCCCTAGGGCTTCACAGGGATTTGGGGGCGCTCCTCGCCGGCCAGCGCGGCTTGAACCGGAAGGGATTCAGGCTGCGCAGGAATCCGCCCATGGAACCGGAGGCGGGCGGCGGCAACCGTGTCCTCTCACTGGTCCCTCTCGACGAAAACCCAGAGAGTTTCTTCAACGGCTGCTCTGAGAAGCCTGGCGGCGGGCGGCACACGGAGAACCAGCGCACGAGCTGTGGCTGCGGACGGAACCCCTCACTCCGGGCGGGGCGCTCACGCGCAGGGCTCCCTCGCCGAGCTGGCCGCGGTGCGGCGGGCGCGGAGCTGGAGGCGGACCGGTGGGGAGGCGAGGAGAGAGAGGGTTGAAGCCCTGGGAAAGGAAGGGAAGGGAAGGGAATCTGTTGTGTGTTTCCCTCCCACCTCTGTTTCGGTCTCACGACCGCGGCGGAGCTTGTGGCTGATTTTCGTTTGGGGTAAAACAAATTGTAAACGTACTATGTGTATGGATTTTTTATGTATATATTATATATATAAATTAATAAAAAATTAAAAAAGCATATATGTTCTTTCTATCCTACTTCATCCATACATAAAATTTCAAAGTTAAACGTATTATATTTTATCTATAATAAAAAAGAGAAAATTTTGACACATTTCTAAGTGTAGATATGTCAGAAATTTTATCTTTTTATCGCTTCTTCATTATTAAGAATTTGACGTTGAAATTTTATACACAAATGGAGTAGGATGGAAAGAATAGGTATAATTTTTTCAGATTTTTTGTAAACTTTGTTAGTTTATATGAACGATATGGGACTGACGAGACCATAGACACAGAATATGCTGGCAAACAAATTTACGTATTTCAGAAGTGAGCTGAAAACATGGTTTTCTGGGGATTTTTTAGCACCAGTTGCAGCCCTAGTTTTAAGCTGAGAGGGCTTAAGGTCAATGATCAGCGGTTAGACTATAAGCAAAGAGAATTCAGTTTTGTCAAAACATAGCTCATAGCCCAATGCTGTGGCAAAGTTTGTAAGCCTCCTTTTTTCACCAAAAGGAATTGACCTTTATTAATCAAGGAGGGTTACAATCTGCTGCCACTAGGTGAACAACCAAGTTTGCAAGTGCCCTTTATATTGAAAAGGAGATCAACCTTTTTTTCTTTCTAATATAAACAGTAACTTTCATTGTGTCGGTGATTGAAATATAATCTATCACATCGTTGTAGCCTATTAATATATTGTTTTCTACAACAATACTTTCCGGGGACTTGCTCATTTCAATGCAATCGTGTGTGAGGTCACAATTTGTTATAAATATTTCTCTAAGATTTTTCTCTATATTTGAAAAGGGACGTGTCTAGAGGCAGAGTTTTTTTCCAAGAATTAAATTATTCCCTCAAATTTCATGCCTGTTTCGTGTATTCAAAAAATGAAGTGGAAAGATAGTATGACGTGGTATTTTTAAAGGCAAAAAAATACAAAAGTGGCCAGCTAGGCCTATCACGAAGAAGCACACCACAAAGCGATTCTGCTTCTCCCCAATACTCTGCCCACACACCATAGCACCTCCCGGCTCCAGCCAAGCAACACCGGTGACGGCACGGGATAGAATCAGCTCTCCCTTCTCCACCGCGGCTTTGCATCCAAGGCACCGCCATGGCATAGTCACCGGCTCTGTCCCTCTCCTCCCCTGAACCCGAGTCGTCACAAAGGCAAGAAGGGCGCCTCGCCGTAGCACCTCAAGAAAGCATCGAGGCAGCAGCGGCCGAGACCCAGCTTCCGCGGCAAGAGCTCGCGGTGGAGGAGGACAGCAGCAGCAGGACGTGGGCGCTCATCGGCGGCATTACAGCGGCGCTTCCCACGCGCTGGGCCCCGAGGGCCCGCTGGTAGAGGAGTTCTGGGGCAATATGCGTGTCGGTACGCGCGCTGTACTCGCTGACGGTGAGCACGGGTTTTGCGTACACGCTGCTGCATCCCATCGTGGAGCTGCTCAATAACCCCGCACGGCGCTGCTCATCGTGGCGTTCCTCGTCGGCAGCGGCTTCCTCATGTTGCATGTTCTCAATGCCATGGTCGATCGGCAACTCCGAATTCATCTACATGTATGAGTAGGAACTGGTCACCCCATTGTGCCGGACTTATCAAAATGGGAGCCCAAACTCCACTCTAGCAGCCTAAAAATGTTTTCAATAGGAAACTCGTACACTACCTATTCTATCCACAAATAGAGGGTGACTCATTCTCTCTCGTACTGACTCCTCTCGCTCCAGCCGCCCTAGTCGCCCGTGCCTCGCCTCTTGCACTCGCTTGTGTTCGGGTGCCCAATCGCTCACGTTCGGCCATCCCCACGCCCTCAAGCGCCATCGAGCTCCGCATCGTATCCACATGCCGAGCTCTGCACCGTCTCCTCAACCACCGGGAGCGGTGTTGGTGCCGACACCACAGCAAGTCCGTCAATGGCTACGACCTTCCCAGGTGGAGGGTTTCGGCGTGGATCCGAGTAGTGCCAAACTGTACCCCCGAGCACATCCACCGTTGCCCGCCAGCAGGAACTCGACATAGTCGCCATTCTTGCCGCCACCACCGAGCTCACCGCTGACCCTGGCAGGGATGGGAGGAAGATGGTTTTTAGTCTCTCCGTTGGAGATTGATGTTTTTTTGGAGCTCATCTATGACAATCCATGTGATCCAAATGGTGAAATTTGTCTGAGTCTAGTACCCTAGGTACCGTAGGTCGCTAGTTACAATCCAAAATTCTGGATACGACCGATTCACTTCAGCAGTAAACAGGTGGAGAATTATACACCTCGTACCAGATACAACCCCACCACTTCTGACTAAAGAGGACGAGTCACTAAACTACAAAGAACTAAACACAGGAACAATCCACACCAACGCTTCCCCTCATTGCAATAGTCGTGGGTAGATAATATCTCGCTACCAGTCGACCCGTTCTGCCTCCCTCCCCAGGCCAGGGGCAAGCCATGGCATCCAGTCACTTCGCCCGGGAGCTGACCAGGTAGGCTTTACCAGTGTCAAGGTCTTGGGAAGCGGCGATATTTAATGCATTACAAGACAGGACGTGGCCATAGACACTTACGCTCGCCTGGCAGCAAGTACTCGAGTGTTGAAATGTGTTCTGTCACCGTCTGACATAGCCACTCTATCAAGGGAACATATATAATTATCATGATAACTCTGATGATGGATAAGTACACTCTGATAAAGGTGAGCTTCTCTACATAAAATTTGATCTCACAAGTATCTAGACGATCAACGTCACATCAAAGATCCAGACGGGGGGGGGGGGGGTTCATATCCCCCAAAAAGATGCTAGCGCCCACTGCAGCGCGACGAGATGAGGCAACACCTGTCCGGAAGCTCTGACCCCTTGTGTGATGGTCGTAGCCCGTAGGTAGGACGATACAGGGATCAGGCTAGCACGTCCACATCCCCCTTCCCCTCCTCATTGTGGGAAGGCTTAGCAGCCAAATAAAGCAAAAGGCAGCTCCAAGAACCATCCCAGACACCCGCCACGTCGACGCTCAGGGCGCAGAAGGAAGTCGGGCATCCTTATCTAATCTCGATGGATCAACGTTCCCAGTTTAGGGTCCCACCGATCATGTAACTTAACCTGAATTATAAAGTATCAAACCATAGTTAGCAGCCAACACATCAGAACTGGAGCACAAGATCTTAAACACACTGTATTTTGTCGGTGCAAAAAACACCGATAGAATTGGTCTGAAAAATAGTCTTCGGTTGGAATTAGCCTTATACATGACCATCGAGGTCGGCCCCATGCACACGACTGAAATGACCCGGCCTGAACACAGCCCAATACGAAGCTTACTAGGCATGCCGGCCCGAGGCCTGCTCCAGACCATGCTCAGGCTTCTAGCAAAGTCTGCACGGCAGGATCCACCTAATAAAAATTGGATAAATAATTTTATTTTAATATTTAATGTGAAATCATGTTTTAACCTTAAAATTAGTGACGTTAAAAGTTTTTTTATTTAAAACATTTTTATGATGAAAAAATAAAAAAATCACGCTTCGGGCCGACCAAACACAATAGCCCAATACAAACACAATAGCCCAATACAGCCTATTGGCCAGGTATAGCCAAACCAGAGGCGTCCGGGTCCTCTGCATTTTACGGTACTGTAGCACATATTATATTTGAGTCACCGGATTTTGATCGAATGGCTAAGGTGAATCCGAATTCAGATACTATAGCTATAGTATCCAAATTCAGAGTACCCCATCTAGAAAAGCTATGATGAAAAGTATATGTTGTTGTCAACGCCAAAGAGTTGGCAGGCTTCTCATCTTACGGACTCGATACGCGGTAGCACAGGGATGGCGTGCAGTTGGTTGCTGTAGGTCGCTCATTTGTATGGCTTCGGCTATGGATGTTCTTTTCATTTCGCTGTCAGCTTAATCCTCTTTAAGTCGTTGTACGTTGTGACATTGCTTCTATTCTCCTCTTAATTAAACGCGTGCCTCAATGCTTCTATTCTCCTCTTAATTAAACACGTGCCTCAACGTGCCCAGGGAATAAAAATTTGTTTAGTAGTGATCTTTTATTTGATTTCATGTTATGTTATGACATCATCCTAAATTTATGTAATTTCATCCATGTTGATCTGTCAGCGAATATAACGTTGTATAATTATTTGATTTGTTACATTAATTTTTTGTATGATATTTGAAGGTTTGAAATTTTTATCACTTGAATGGCAATGATGTCTTTTGTCCATTATTGTTTTGTATGAGACGTGCATTGGTTGGTGCTGGTTAAAAAGTATGAGACAATATGACAATTCAATTGATCTCCTTCAACAGAATCCCGAAGAAATAACAATATGACAACACTGATGTTCGAAAATAAAGAGATTTATGAAATGAAAGATTATAAAATAGTTAGATCATTTATGTACTAGTTACCCATAACTACAAATATGTCACATTGTTAGTTTTCTGATGCATCAGCACATGTACCACCAAAACTATAAATACATAAATTTTTAAAAACTAACTCAGACAAGAATTTAGCTCAAGTTCACAGTTTTGACATCATTATGTTATCCATCAATACCAAACCAAAACATGTAACACAATTAGAGCATCTCCAATCGATCTTTCATTTTTCACCCTCTATATATTTAGATAGAGGATCCTTGATACTATTTTTATTCTTTATTTTTTGGCACATTCTAACCGGTTCTCTATCCTCTATTCTGATAGAGGATTCTTCATAGTTTTTCTAGAAGTAGAGAATAAAGTGGAGAATATGGGGATTGCTACAGTGATAAAGAATAGGATAGATGATCGGTTGTAACATGTTTTTATTCCATATACAGGAAATAGAGAACCAAATAGAGCACTGATTTGATTGGAGATGCTCTTATATCCCTTCAAATTTACAGAAACAAACATCATTTCTTCACTGACCTTGAGTTGTATAATACCCAACGGATAATGTTTTCATCTCATACCTAACAACAATCTAATCTTTATACAAACATTCACTAAAACTTTTCTAAACTCAATGCTTTGCAATAAAGATTTTTGTTTATTGATCAATGTTTCTTCAATTCATAACTAGTGCAAAGCACGTGTATTAACATAATGGTGGATGTAATATCATGTCCATTGAGAGAGAGAGAGAATTACTATACGCAGTGCGCGCTATTTTTAGCAACCGGTAGATCTGCCTATTTGGCCCACCTGCTGGTCATAGATGTGCACTGTGTACGTAGAGCATATTTAAGAGAGGTAGTAAATTGAATTATAGGATCGGAGGACATTTTTTACCATTCAAAAGAGGTCCTATACCATAAAAATTTATCAAATCGGTTTGGTGCCTCAGCCTTGGGGTAACAAATATAGTACATCAGCTACTTGGGCACTATCCTCATTTTCTACATAATCTTCAACTTTTTATTTTCTAATAATATTATTTCTTTCCTAAAAACATGATTTGATACTTGTCTGTTAGATGGTATAATTTTCTTTGAGCCCTATACTCAATAAATCAAATTATAGGACTACTACTCGTTATTGGAGATGATCTTACCGATGATGAACAATGGCCTTCAATTGTTCTAAAAGCCTCTTTGCAGACATTTGAAATGTTTTACATTCCATTCTTTATTAGTTTGTTAGAGCACAGCTCTATGATGCTGTGCGGAAGAGGGCACCAGCCAATGCAAAGACAGTGAACAACAAGACTATTTGTCATGAACACAACCATGAGTTTCGTTGGATAAAGATGGTGCAGTCAAACAAGGGTGTCTGCAAACTAAACTGATAGACCAAAGAACACAGCAGGGCTTCCGCTCTCCAACACAGGACAACTAGCTCGGGGTTGTAGTGCCATATCATCTCATCTGCCAGGAAGATCACTCTTTTTGCACACATGGTCCTCCAGGAAGAAGAGATGACAAGAGGAGGGTGGACCGTGGAAGAGAAAAAATTCAAGTCACTATTCCGAACTTGCCAGGCTATGCGTCCGACTGCTAGCGCCGACCGAGGTACCACCAACCGGCAAGGGGACGCGCAACCATCCAACGAGAGCTTACGTGAACGCCCAAACTCCAACTTCCAACTTGCCATAGTTTCTACTACTTCTATCCCCGTTTCTCCTTGTCCTCTAACTATAAAAACAACACATCAATCGTAATCAGAAGAGCTTTGCCGGAGCCGAGCAGGAGTAGCCACCCGCTTGATCTGATCACGTACCACAAGATATGTCGAAGTCCTTGTTGATTGTTATTATTATCAGGGGCGGAGGCAGGTAGCCGGCTGTGAGTGCGGCCGCACCCACTGAAATTGCAAAAGTTACATACTGCAGCACTACTATAGCATACCACACCCCCTCTGCACCATCTCTAGCTCCGCTCCTGATTATTATGGGTTCTTAATTTTAGGTCTCATCAGCAACTCTGTTTATATCTTTCTGCCACCAAGTCACGTCTGCCATAGGAGTGCTCATGACCCTCTGTTACCACAAGTAGTGTGTACACGAGCACCATTGGACCATGAGAGCCTCATTCGACAGAGAGAACACAGCGAATTAAGCCTGCAGCCTGCTGCATGCAAACAGCTGCAGTCTCGTTCTCATGGTGCACTTGCAGTGTGTTCGATCGCCATGACTCAAGGGCTGAAATGCTGTGCTCTAGCTGAAATCCAAGCAGAACCTTCTCATAGCTTGGGCTTGGCTCATGAAATGGGCGTGCTGAGGAATCACCGTCTTCTTCCTTGTGCCCGACCGCCGTCCGCACCCCTCCGTCATCCAACCTTGCCAGTTGAATAGTTCTTCACACATTTTTTAGACAAAAACACAAGATCTCTTCTTGTTCTTTACTAGAGGAAATTTATGTTTGCCACCATAGTAATAAATATTTTTAAGGAAACATCATATCATATGGCTTGTTCAGGCATTTTATAAGGATCTTTGAAATCAATTCAAGTGTGAGCTTGGTGAAATACAATTCTGTACACTGCTTGGCAACAATGCTGTACGGTTTTGAGAGATGCTTCGAATGTTGCATTCTTCCATACACACTATCAATGCTGGCACTATCCTCTTCGAATGTTGCGTTGAGTTTATTGAATGAGGTGTGGTTAGTCTGCAATATGCATATGACACCATCCTCTTGATAGAAAATAAGGAAAACTATGCTAAGAATCTAAAATGGATTCTGACTTGTTTTGAGGTGATGTCAGGGATGAGGATAAATTTTTATAAAAGTGAGTTGGTACCTATTAATATTGAGAGTGAGGAGGTAGTGAATAATTGGAGCAAGGTGTTTGGGTGCCATGTGGGGGCTTTCCCCATTAAGTATCTAGGTATTCCGTTGTATTATAACAAATTGAGTAGGAATGATCTACAACCTTTAGTAGACAAGATAATTAAAAGGATTGCTAGATGGAGAGGAAAGTTGTTGACTAAAGCTGGTAGGATTATCCTTATCAAGACATGTTTAGCTAGTATCCCGGTTTATCTTTTATCTTTTTTTTTCAAATTTTGCTAATGAGCTATAGATCTTATCAATTCTCAGATGGCAAACTGCTTCTGGGATGACTATGAGGCGCATAGGAAAATGCATCTGACTAATTGGCACCTAATTTGCATGAAAAAGGAGTTTGGGGGCTTGGGATTCCTGATCTGGACGATTTAAACCTTTGTCTCCTGGGATCTTGGGTTAAAAGATTTATTAGAGATGAAGGCAAGGTCTGGAGAGGAGCATTGTTGAGAAGAAATACTACAGGGTGGCAATATTTTTTATTCTAACAGTAGGTAGGCTTCTCCTTTATGGAAAGGTGTGATTCTTGCAGCTCAGGCTGTCAAGTTGGGCTATAGATGAGTCCCTAAAAATGGTCAGATGATACACTTTTGGGAGGATACTTGGTTTGGGACGGCTCCTGTAGCAGTCCAATTTTGGGACGTATACTGCATATGTAATAAAAAAACTAGCACCTTAGCTGTAGTATGGGTGGGAGGTGAACTTAGGTTAACATTTAGAAGAACTTTCTTTTATTTTTTTATGGAGAGATGGGATGAGCTTATGTCTATCATGGAGTAGGTCAGCTTTAATGAGGATTTAGATGCCCTGGTCTGGTGTTATGAGAAATCTGGGACTTATTCATCACATTCCTGCTACTCTATAATTAGCTATAGGGGTGTGAAGCATGTTTACATTTCGACAATATGGAGTATTGTAGTGCCACCTAAGATTCATCTTTTCCTGCGGCTATTGGCCTACAACAAATTAGCTACAGTAGATAACCCGAATACGAAAGGTCTTATGAAAAACCCTCTTTGGTGCTGCTTTTGCAATGAAATTAAAAGTGTATCTCATTTGTTCTTTGAGTGTGTGGTGTCTATGGTTCTTTGGAAGTATGTTAGTGAATTTCTTGGTTTTGATATTGGTCAGGATTACATGTCGGTGGCATCTAGATGGATACACAAAGAAAAGTTTTACTATGTGAATATCATTACAACAGCAGTATTGAGAAGTCTTTGGTTGGTTAGGAATGGCATGGTGTTTAATAAGCGAGTTTGGTTAGATATGAGATGCTGCTTGAAGATGGCTTTGAAGATTTCAATGGAGTGGAAATCATTTACAAAGAATCAGGGATGCTGGAGATGACAAGGTGTGGCTTCCTTTCCTGGAGAAGTTGATCGAAAGTCCTTTAGGATAGGAGGCGAGAAGTTGATCGAAAGTCCTTTGAGGATAGGAGTCCCCTGATGCTTGCTGGAAAAGACCCCAGGCTGGCTGGATGATCGCGGAGGTGTCAGTGTAAACTGAGGTCCGGGTGGAGTCAGTGCCTGAGTGTGAGATGGGAGAGTTTTTTTTGACGTGGTTTAGCTGATAGCTGGTGCGATGAGAGTTGGTTTCTTTTTCCTTTTTTTGTGTGGTTTCGCGAGCTGATCAAGGAGGTGTGATGTCTGTTCTCTGTGGGAGTCTGTAATCTAGCCATCGTGCTAGCGAACGGAATGTGGATGCTATATGTCTCGCTAAGGACTGGGAATAAAAGCCTATGCTTCTAAAAAAAAACTAGCATTGCTGGCGCCACCGTCGCCTTACGATCCATGATTATTCATTCAAGCTCTGGAACTTCTTCAGCTATAGAGCTCGATCAACCAGGTAGCAAGATCCTTCCTCGGTTTTTTCAATGGCAGGCTGTCCCGTGCGGGTAAAGTTTGCAGCACTGTATTCCGGGATCTTGCTCCTCCTTCTTCTCGATCGGTTGCACTGTTCTTACACGCATTGAGATTCTGACTGCTCACTTTGAGGATTGCTGGTACATGCATCACAGCCACCTGCTCCGTGCCAATGCAGTAAGCCGGAGTACTGCAACTCTGTGCTGTGCTCGTGCAGTGTCAGTGGGCGATGACCTCACGCTGCTCTTCGGAAAGCGAGGTCTCGTCTTCCCTTCATCTTTTCGGGAATTTTCTGGTGGCTACTGGTAATCATCATTAGTCGTTGTCACGAGACGAACAGTGGCCACAGGCACGCCGTGCAATGGCTCCTCTTTGATGTGTGTTTGAGTTGGTGTAACCGTTCGGAATTTTTTTCCTTCTCTAGTGTGGCCTTGTCGAGCAGGGGAGGCAGTTGTCGAGCGGGATCATTATGCTTTTTTTTATCTTGGTGGTGTGTTAAGTACAACGAATCGGATTGTGAACTATAGAAGGGTGAGGTGTAGACATCAGGCATTCGGAATTTGAGGACGTGCTGCGCGTTTTTTATGGGTTTTGTGCGATTGGACGGACGCGCGATCCTCTCAGTGTGCGGAAATGGACGTGCCACCGACGAAGCGTCACCTGGTTCGGTGCAGTGGAGCGGGTGAGCTGAAGCAGCAGGGAGTGGGGAGCGCAGAGCACCGACACCAACCCGCGGCCACGGGTGAGGAGAGCATCTGAGGCGTCGTGTTGGCCTGAATAATACGGTGGCTGGCCGTCGGCACACATGACATGCGCGCGGGTTTTCAACGCCACAGCCTTGCGACTCGGTCGCGTTTTTTTTTTGGTCGTTTCTACGGCCGCGGCGTGGTGTGGCAGGGCGCCGCACGCACCCGCGAGTGGTGCTCCCCGCTCATACAGTTCTACTTCGGATGGGTACCGCTGCGCCGAGTGAGTCGTGCGGCACCTGCCGTTCCCCAGATTGCCAAATCCTTCGCGTTGTTTATTCCGTGGTCGTTGGCCTAACGTTTGCCGATCGAGTGGCCTTCATCCAGTGTACCAGCACAAAACACAAAGCCAGAAAGGAGCAGAGTGCGCACGTGGCTCAACCAAACGCCGGTAGCACACAGAACTAAGATGGCCACTCGAGAGTCCACAGAGAACAAACGAGCATATGGATGATTTGCAACGCAGTACACTCTTTGAAGAATGCTCTTCCCGTGACGAAACAAAACAAGTCCGAGCTGTCAAGCATACAGAAAGAAAGAAGACTCTATTTGTTTGCCAGACATTAATGGCGGGAAATAAATAAATAAAATCTTCTGAATCGTTGCCGATCCATTCAATGCCGTTCCGTTCCGTTCCGGTGGGCGCCACGCCATGTCGACACGGCCCCAGTCCAGCTGTGACGCGACCGGAGGGGAGCGGCGCGTGTTCGCCTCCCTGTGCGCTGCGGCTGCAAGAGCTCCAGGACGGCATTGCCTCGCCCGCTCAAGCCACGTCTGGAGAGAAATCTTCTGCATTTACCACCCCCAGTTTTTTTTTTTGCAATAGGAATAAAGGGTCCACCAACTGGCACTGGGGCAGCGCCAGCTAAGACGAAGGGTCAAAGGGCTGCGAGGACCGGGGGGCCACAAGTCGGCGGGCGGGGGGGTTGGTGCTTAGTGTACATTAATTGCCGGCTCCGCCTGTTTTTAAAACGCCGCTTCCGCCCACCTCCCTCCGTCATTCCCGTGCCCACCCTTCTTTCCTTCCTCTCTCTCTCCTGTTCCGGCAGCCGCCGTTCCGGAGGCCCTCGATCGAGCGCCATTGACATGGGGGAGAAGGTAAGAACGCCCACGGATCCTGCTGCCCCTTCTCCGTTTCCTTGCTTTCTTCTCAGCATGACTTCTTTTGCTGCCTGGGCTTTCGGTTTGTGGCTGGAATTTTCATGCTTCTCATCACTGGCGCACATGCCTATCTTTCTTCTACTCCTCCATGTGCTTTCTTCTGCTTGCGTTCGTAGGACTAGGATTCATCGAATTCACTGTCAGAAATTCAGAAACCGGTGTTTTCATAGAGGAACCTCCAGAATTGTTTTTTTTTAAGTTGATAGCTCTACTAAGCGCGCCCTTTACTGTGTCCGAAACACGAATAGCAGCGCGTAAGTGTGAATCACTCAACTAGAAGCGTGACGAGTGAAGTGCAGACCAAGCAAATGCCTCTGAATAACTGTTTCTCTTGTCCGTGTGCCCTCTGTTTTCCACGCAATGTAATCCTTTGGGCAGAGCTACAACAAAATTTCAACCTCCGCTACTGTCCCTTTCACATAGGAGTACAATATTTAACCACGCCCATCCTTTCAAACACAAGACCACGTCATCGCAAAGTGAAAGTGACGCGGACTGACTGTCTCGCTGCTTCTGAAGTTTGATTTCTTTGTCCATGTTTGTCTGGGGACGATGTTTCCCGGTGGGAACAACTAGTGCCAGTATACGGTTACCTTTGTTAACCAACCGTTTCCAACTCCGCACAGCATGATGTGTTCTCACTGTTTTGTGTTAGGACGAGTAATAAAAGGTTGCAGGATCAGTGCTTACCGATGAGCTTTACGCGTCGTTTCCATTCCGAGCTTGTTCTATTTTGGCACCTATTCACAAATTGAATCCTCTGAATATTATTAACCACGTGTTTGTACAGCTACTGGGGATCTGCCTCAAATAGTACTGTGTTTACAACCATTTAATCCACTGATCCCATCGCGCAGATCTCCACAATCGTTCTCAAGGTTGACCTTGAATGCCATCGATGCTACAAGAAGATGAGAAAGGTCCTGTGCAAGATCCAAGGTACAGTGCAGCATTGTGTCGCACCCTCATGGCCTCGTCACCTTTTCACCAATGCAGAAACGCCTTCCACGTTGTTGTGCAGGGCCTGTCCCATTACTCTAGCTGACCTGTGGACCCACCGATCTATCTGGCTGTATCCGGGCCCACTGGTCAGCTAGCGTTACAAGAATTAGTTGAAAAGGAAATTGCTGATCATCTTTGCATGACCATAATTAATGGCTGCAATTTGTGATTTTGGACACACAGATAAGATGGACATCAAATCGATCTCGTTCGACGACAAGAGCAACTCTGTGACCATTTCCGGGCCGTTCGACGCCGACAAGGTCTGCAGGAAGCTGTGCTGCCGCGCCGGCCGTGTTATCAAGGATATGAACATCAAGGGCAAGGACGGTGGCGGTGACAAACCGGCCGAGAAGGAGGCCGCCGGCAAGCCGGAGAAGGCAAAGGATGGCAAGGCGGACAAAAAGGAATCAGGCAAGGCCGAGAAGGACGGCAAGGCGGAGAAGCCGGCCGAGAAGAGGGACGGCAAGGCGGAGAAGCCGGTGGAGAAGAAGGAGGCCAAGGCTGAGACAAAGGACGCGAAGCCGGCGGACAAGGACAAGCCCAAGGACGCCAAGCCTGAGAAGAAGGTAACGTTCAAGGATGGCGCGGCCCCCGCGGCGGACGCGAAGCCCGTCAAGGCCATGCCCATGGCTGACGTCGGCCCGCTCCTGGAGAAGATGATGGCGGCCAACAAGGTCGGGCCCGAGCCGCCGCGCGGCGAGCCGATCGCCGCGCAGGGCGTGGCCGTGCCGTCCATCTGGCCCGCGCCAGCGAGCTCCGTGGCCGGGTACGGCTACACCCCCTCCGCCTACGACCCGTCCTACTACGGCGGCGGCGGGTACGGTGGCGGCTGCGGCTGCGGGTACGCCGCCGGGTACTGCCAGTGCGGCAAGCCTGCCGCGCCCGCCGGCGGGTACTACGGCGTGCCCGTGTACGACAACCAGGGGTGGTACTACGGCGGCGGCCGGCAGCCGTACTACCCGCAACAGCAGGCGTGCTGCGAGGACCCCAACGCCGGGTGCAGCGTCATGTGACGGTGATCACTCACTCCATGGACAGAGACAGTCACAGAGCAGCGATCACAGTCAGTGTGTGTGGCCACCCCGCCATGGTGGCCGGTTCTGAGAGAGAGAAAAAACTTGTCCCCCCGTGTCGCCATCTACTTGTTTATGCCTGTGGGTTCTTCTTTATTATTAGGGCGTCGAGTTGTGCATGTGAACAGCCGTGCTGTGAAGCTTCCGGTACCTAGTTCCTCTCTCTTTTCGCGTTGGCGATGGATTATATAATGAGATTATATACAAGTATATATAGTACTTCTATGGAACGAACTGTCTACTCTGATGAACAAGACGAGCCTGAATGAACATGCCGTGATCACGGCTCCTGAACAGTTACTTATAATCTCATGGATAGAAAATTACTGTGAGGGAGTAGTCTACAGCACAGAGTAGTGACCTTCCTTGCCGCATCTCGTTTGATATTCCAGGCTACATGATACTACGTGATGGGAGCATTTTTGTTTTGGAACTTTGTACAACGAAGAGATGCTTCAGTACTTTGGTCTGGTGTG
>VSTD030000693.1:0-14898 GCA_008808055.3 Sporobolus alterniflorus
CCGATCTGATGAAGAAAAGACTAGTTTCATAACCCCATTTGGCATGTATTGCTACATGAGAATGCCGGAGCGGCTACGCAATGCAGGTCCTGCATTTTGCCGAATGATGAAGGCGACATTAAAGGACCAAGTCGGCAGGAATGTACTCTCTTACGTCGATGATATCGTAGTCACGAGCAAGAAGAAAGCTTCGTACATTTCTGACCTGGCGGAAACCTTCGCTAATATGCGTGAAGCCAACCTCAAACTCAACCATGAGAAATGTGTCTTTGGAGTAACGCGAGGCAAAGTACTATACTATCTAGTTTCCACCAAGGGTATCGAAGCCAGCTCCCACAAAATAAAAGCAATTCTCCAAATGCAACCTCCGCGGACAAGAAAAGAGGTGCAGAAGCTAACAAGCTGCATAACAGCACTGAATAGGTTCATTGCGAAACTGGCAGAGAGAAGCCCTCCTTTCTTTAGTGTATTACGGGGCTCAGCAAAAGTAGATTGGGGAACGGAGTAGCAGAAAGCTTTTGACGATCTGAAACACTACCTCGAGCATTTGCCAACATTGTTGAGTCTAGAACAGAGGCAGTCTATCATCCTCTATCTCTCCGCCACACACTCAGTGGTCAGCAGGGCTTTGGTTGTCGAGAAGGAAGTCACGCACAAGGACAAAACCGTGAAGTAGCAGTTCCCGATGTATTTTGTATCGAAGGTCCTCACTGGATCCAAAAAGTTCTATTCTGAGATGGAGAAAATTTGTTACGTAGTCATTATGAGTGCACGAAAGCTCTAGCATCACTTCGAAGCACACGCAATCAAGGTCTTAACCAACCAACCATTGAGCAACATCTTCAGCAATAGACACAGCTTCAGAAGAATTAGTAAATGAGCAATGGAACTGTTAGAACATATCATTGACTTCAAAAAGCGCAACACAATAAAGTCACAAGTCCTAGCTAATTTTGTAGCAGAATGGATAGAGTCTGGCTCCATAACAGAGGGCGGGGTGCCCGAATCCCCATGGTTGATCTATTGTGATGGAGCTTGGGGAGCAATAGGGACCAGAGCAGCCACCATACTCGTCTCACCTTCAGGAATCAAGCTGCGCTATGCAACAAGGTTACATTTCAACAGTGAAGCCGATAAGTGCACCAATAACATAGCAGAATATGAGGCCATATTGCTGGGGGCTTCACAAGTTAAGGGTCATCGGGGTCCAGAGATGCACCCTTTGCACCGATTATAAAGTGGTCGCGGGCAAATAGAAGAAGAGTGCATTGCCAGGGAACCCACCCTCGAGAAGTACCTAGCTCTTGTCAGAAGAATGGAGAATTACATCAAAGGATTCACTATAGAATATATTGAGCAGACCAAGAATGCGGAAGCTGATCAATTGTTGAAAGCCACAGCCTGCAACACTCCGATGCCTACCGACGTATTTTTTCAACTCCTTGAAGATGCCTCAGTCAAAACAGTCATGCCGAAGCCCAGGATTATCAACATCATCAAAGGGGAAGGTTGGAGAGCTCCGATAATGGCCTACCTCCGCCATTATTATGAGCCAGACAGTAAAAATGAACAAATCAGAATGCAGTAGCGAGCAAAAGATTATCAGATAGTCAACAACGAGCTATACAAGATCTCCGTCTCAGGGCCCCTCCTCCAGTGTCTCAACAATGCTGAAGGCCAAGAAATACTACTGGAAGTCCACGCAGGAATTTGTGAAGGCCACATCGATGGCCGGGCACTAGTAACCAAGGTCCTTCGACAGGGGTTCTATTGGCCGGCAATGATCGATGATGCAGCCAAACTGGTATCAACCTTCAAAGCTTATCAGAAATTCTCCCATCGCTCCAAGGCTCCCACACAGCCTTCACAATTGATTGCTTCATCTTGGCCCTTGCAACAGTGGGGCATTGACATCATCGGTAAACTTACACCAGCACAGGGAAACTACAATTTCACTATCATCGCAGTGGAGTACTTCACCAAATGGGTGGAAGCGAATCCCATTGCCAATGTAACCTCTTCCACCATCCAAAAATTCTTTTGGCAAAACATCATATGTCGTTATGAAGTTCCACAGCAAATCACAGTCGACAACACCAAGTATTTTGATAGTGCCATGTTCAAGGATTTCTGCCATCAGGTCGGGACGAAGGTCTCCTTCACATCTGTATACTACCCGTAGTCAAATGGAGCAGTTGAGCGAGCTAACGCCTTGAATTTTGAGGCGATCAAGAAAATACTCAAAGGGGAAAAGAAGGGTAAATGGGCAGAAGTCTTGCATAGGGCGATATGGAGCCACAACATAACAGTTTGCAGAGCCACCAACTTCACCCCATTCCAGTTATTGTTTGGAGCCGAGGTAGTACTGCTGAAAGAAGTTAAGCACCAAAGTTTGTGCACAAAAGCGGAGGTACCACCATGCCCCAGTGAAGCTGAGGAGAAAGATTTGCTGGAATCAGAAAGACTCAAAGCAATAGCTAATTTATGGAAGTATCAAGATGAGACAAGGTCCTGGAGAGACCTGAAAATCAAGAAAAAAGAATTTGATGTTGGTAACCTCCTTCTGCGGAGCCCTCGCACAAAGAGCTTATTATCGAAAAGACAAGACCGGGGGCTTACCGCCTTGCAGATCCTCAAGGCCTGAAGCTGGAGCATTCATGGAATGCAGACAATCTCTGTCAATTTTACGTTTAAGTAGTTTGTAAGGCGCATGTCTCATAACATATAAATGAGCATTCGTCATTAGATTTTAATTCTTGTATTATTTTTGTGGTTCGTACTCTTTTCCTCACAGAGGAAGCCTACGAGGGCATGAGGATTTTAATGAGGCAGAGCCCATGTAACCTGAAGCAGTAATATAAGCTTCCTTCCCCAAAATGTTGACCACCACCGTCGAAATCGCTAGCAACGCTAGCTCCACATTCGACAAAAGTTGTTACGCCTGGTAAGCCAAAGCCACGACTGAAGGCGCGTTATCGCAGCCTTCACTCGTTGGGTTAAAAGAAAAACCTCCGATGAAAAAAGACAACCCCACAAATCCAAGGGGCTCAAATGAAAGACTTTCGATGAAAAAAGAGGCAACCCAAAAATGTAAGGGGCTCAAACGAAAGACCTCCAATGAAAAAAGAGGCAACCCAAAAAGGCAACGGGCTCAAACAAAAGACCTCCGATGAAAAAAGATGCAACCCAAAAAACACAGGCGGCTCAAATGAAAGACCTCCGATGGAAAAAAGAGGCCACCACAAAACGGTCGAAGGCGAGGGTGACGCTTTTCGGTTCAAACTATAAAACATGAGCCACCAATTGTAAGTCGCACGAAGGCGACGTAACAAACTGAAAATAGAAGAACTGTTACCTCACCAAAGCTAGCTTCGCTAAACTAACAGCCGAATGCGAGGGTGATGCTTTTTGGTTCAAACTATAAAACATGAGTCGCCAATCATAAGTCACACAAAGGCGACGTAAGACACCAAAAACTGAAGAATCATTACCTCATCGAAGCCAGCTCTGCTAAACTAATGATCGAAGGTGAGGGTGATGCTTTTCGGTTCAAACTATAAAACATGAGCCGCCAATCGTAAGTCGCACACATGCGACGTAATATACCGAAAACCAAAGAATAGTTACCTCAATGAAGCCAGCTCCGCTAAACTAACGGTCGAAGGTGAGGGTGACACTTTTTGGTCCAAACTACAAAACATGCGCTGCCAATCGTAAGTCACATGAAGGCAATGTAACAAACCGAAAACCAAAGAATCGCTACCTCACTGAAGCCAGCTCCGCAAGGCGAGGGTGACGCTTTTTGGTTCAAACTATAAAACATGAGCCACCAATCATAAGTCACACCAAGGCGATGTAACAAACCAAAAACCAAAAAACTGTTAGCTCACCAAAGCCAGCTCCAGTAAACTAACGGTCGAAGGCGAGGGCGACACTTTTTGGTTCAAATTACAAATGCGGGCCTCCAATAGAGAGTCGCACGAACGTGATGTTCAAACATAATCACACAAAGGCAGCATCATGATACGAGAGTGTGCAAAGGTACCATTGAAAAATTAAAATTGTGCACCATACATTGACAAAAAGTACATTTTATTGGCATTCATCTTCGCTTATAGGTTCACACTTTACAAGGAATCCCATACGTGTAAGTTCTTCTAAAATAATCTCCCACTCACTATGATCCATGTCGGTCGAAGGTGAGTATTGTCTATCAACAAATGAGCGTCGCATTCAGTGTGAAATTGCCCCGGAGGCGTCTACTAAAAGCTGTGCAACTTTATTCTTCACGGAACCCCTACCACAACCACTTGGCGGGGTAGATGATGCACCCGGGATTCCACACGTTGGAACTCCTCAATCCACATGCGAGCTACCCTCACCAATTTTCCTTGACCCTCGAGGGTTCACGCTTGACTACGAAGCTCAATCTGTTCGAGGGTCTGCACGATAATGCGATGCTCGACCTCTTCGAGGGTCCTACGCTGGGATCGCAGAGGCACCTTCCTAGCCCACCTCATCTAACTAGTCAATCCCTGGCCAGAGTTCCCCTATGCTTACACTTGATGACCCCCCCTGGGTGCGGTCCCCGCATCTTTGTCAAGACGAGAACCAGCCTTCAAAGAAAACAGCGACAAACCATATGAACTTGACAAAACTTCAATTAAATCACCTCTAGGGGTGTCCAAAATAATAACATCCGAAGTCCATGCAAGACCAGGGTAGCACGGACCCTGCGTTGGTCAGGCACGTTGTTCAAATTCAGAGTAGAACCAAAACCCTATTACATCCTAAAATGTGATGTCCCTCATCACACCTCACTGCCATGATCTTCGGCAGCATCAGCACGATCCTCGGCTACAGGGCGAGCAGTAGCATCACCGTGGCCTCTGGCGCCATTATGATCAGCCTCGGCACCCTCTTTAGGCCACGATGAAGGACCGGCGCCATCTCCAGCTATCGGGGGATCACCTTCGTTAGCAGCTCCCTCCTGCAACAACTCCAAAACAAAAGTGAGCGACAAACATAGCAGTGCACAACAAATACTCTTACCTCTGGCACAACACGGAAAACATCCATGACATAGGGCAAACCATGTGAAGTCCACCATTTTTTCACAATATGCCCTGAGAGTTTCGCTATCTCATCAGGTATATCGCTCAAAAGGGAAGCATCGCTGGAATTCATGATGGCCTCTAGCCCATCGAGATGATCGCAATCTGTGTTCTTGTACAACATCCTAAGAACCCTGATGATGCAGTAGCACAAAAAGTTCTTGTTCGCTTTCATAATTGCACTGGCAACACCCAAATTTCTTTGTCAAACCATTCAACAATTTCACCGATGGTACTCCCTTTCCCAGGATACAGCAGGCACCGCCCGCCAATCTCACTCATCACACTCTCTAGATTCAGGTGAAGCTCACGGTGTTTTTTTTGCGATGGCAAATGCGGTAATCCTGAAACTTCTTGCATTCAGTTTCACGGGCGTTAGCATCGGTCTTCTCTCACCCGAACGTCTCGACAACAGCGCACATGCGTGAACACTCCTCTTCCAACTTCCCACGAGTCAGGGACAAAGAGCTCTGAGCGGCATCAGCCTCCGCAAAGGCTGCACAATTTTGCTCGAGCTCCGCCTGCAATGTGGCATTCCTACCAACAAATTAGAATTCTCCGCTTCCAGCTCTATCATGCGTGCGACCTGAGTAGTCTCCTCCACCCGCCTGAGTGCATGGGCCTTCGTCAGAGACAGAGCCTGCACAACACGAGGTATTAAAAAAATGTGGTAGTGCACCAAAGCGGGGTAAGAAATCAATGATGCCTTACATGCTCAAGACAGTTGAGTATATGCCCCTCCTCATCCATCACCCCAGCTGATGGTCGCCCCTAAACAACATGTCGAGGGCCGGTGGTGTCATCACCTACGCCACGACCTCCGGAGGTCTCGACACGAGGCCCCATCTCAATAGCATCATCTCGGGGCATCGGCTCTGCCTCCGGCACCTCTGATATATCTCACATCACCATAGAAATGACCATATCAGGGACCGGAGGAGGGGACGCCATAACAGATTTTGAGCTAGAAGAATCACTCGAAGACGACGTTGAGTGTGACACCATAGGCGACCCCCAAGCATCATACACATCACCACATGACCTTCGCCAGAATCCACGGGTGGCTGTGGCTGAACAACCATTGGGTGAATAGGGGCCACACGACCTTCACCAGAATCCCTTTTGATGCTTGCACAGGCATCGCACTGCCTCATTTTAGCCCGATGCCAATCTTCAGGACTCTGGCTTTCGGCACAGGACCTGTTGCGCTCTTCTGCACAGCAGCCTTCGTGGCCGCACCAGCTTTCAGAGGCACGCCATCTTCAGCGCAGTAGACGTCTTTGTAGGAATAGTACTCGACAAGGCAGCCTTCGATGGAGTAGTTTTTGACAGAGCCTTTTTTGATGAGGTTGCACCCGCACCTTTTGCCACCACCAAAGCATTGGGAGCCACAATTTTCTGACCAGACACCTTGGCACATTTCTTAGCTAGACCAACGCCAGCATCATCCCTCCTTCTCTTCGCAGCCACGTTGCTAGCTTCGGAGCCCAGCTCTGCGCGGGGGCCGTACGACACGCCAGTCTGCTCGAACACCCGGTTGACCCTACCGACGCGATGCACACATCATGCTCCCCGCGAGCATAGCTTCCCATGACATTTTCCATAGCCAGCTCAACCCTAGCGTGGAAGTGATCATTCGTCTCATTCGGGAGCCTTGCAATGGGGAATGTGGGCAGCGGCAAATGTAGCTTCGACAACGACATCTCTCCGTCCACAACCACACCCAAACCAAAACTGGCTGACAAAGGGTACAACTATAACACCCCATGTTATGGAAAGCCTAATTAAAGTCATTATAAATAATTAGGTGCTAATACGATCCTAAATCCAAAAGTGGAATTTAAAAATGAAGTTTAGAATTCAAACTGTCGCAAAATCAATCCAAATCCCATTTGCAAAGGAAATTCAAATTTCTGATCCCCTTTTGCTGGAAACTTATTTTTCCTTGGAATAAGGTGTAACAAGGAGCTTGTTAGCCAAATTTCATCAAATTCTAAAGTTCCAAGAATTTCTAGTGAAATTCTATTAGAATTTAACTCATCGAAGCTTCTCTAAATTTTTGTTCAAAATCCCATCAGAATCTGATGAAGTGTCTTGAAGTGAAGTTGTTCCTTATCTCAAATATTTCCAACCGTATTTTATTTCAAAATTTTGGAGCATGGGAGGGTCAGTTTTGGTTTGAATTAAGTTTGGACGTTTTGAACTATTTTGAATTTAATTAAATTTGTAGCCGGGCCCACCTTCCAGTCTCTCTTCCGCGCTCCTTGTTTCACTGATGGATGGGGCCCCTCCCGCGGGCCGGCCCACCCACTAACCTCCTCTCTCCCTCCCTCTCTTTCCCCATCGCCACCCGGCACCCCGATGTGTGCGGCACCGCTCACCGGCTGCAGCCCACGCCCACCGGCCCTGGGTCGTGCCAAAGCTTGCCCCCCTCTCTCACACCTCACGCTGCTGCCCGGGCCCCCAATTTTTCCCCTCTCCACATGTCGAGCCGCTCGCCGCCCATCATTTGAGAGGCCACCAGACCCCTCCCTCCTCCCCTTCGATTTTCTTCCACGCCCGATCGCCTTGCCTCACTCCAACACGCCCGCAAGATCCCCCTCCTCTTGCCGACGCCATTAGGCTGCTCGGAGCACCCGAGACCGTCCCCCCTCAATGAATTTGATCACCACACCACCCTCTCCATTGTCTCCGGTGAGGACCGCCGCCCGCACACGTCCTTCCTCATTTTTCCCGCTCAGCTCACCCCTCACCTAACCCTTCCTCTCACCGACCTACAGGGTTGACACCGGATCGCCCTTGCGAGCCATCCTCCGCCGTCGGAACTTTGCCACGCCGGTCTCTCCCCGCCACCTCACCGACGCCCGACCTCCTCAGTGAGCCACGTCATTACTCATCTTGCCCACCACACCCCTCCCACCGCCCTCGTGCCCTTGCCCTCGACCCCGCAGCAAGGGAGCCGTCGGCAAGCTGTGGCCGCCTGCACCACCGCGCCGGCTTCGACCGCGGTGACCGCGCCCCGTCGCGCCCGCACGTGCACCGTGGGCCCCACAATGGCCCGGCCAGGCCGCCACGCCATGGTACCCAGCAGCCACAGCAGGCCGCCAGCCCATGCCGTGCCCCGGCATTGTGGTCTTGGGCTGAAACCCCGGCTCAGTGGCGGATTACATTTTTTCTTTTCTTTTCAATTTAGTAAAATTCCCAGAAAATGTCTAGAAAGTCTAAAAATCATAGAAAATAGAGTATAGCTCCTAGAAATGCAAATTAAATTACGTTGTACTCCTTTTGGAAAGATAATCACAGTGGGCTTGACCATGTGTGCATTTGTGCAGTATTTTATTGTACAAGATTTCAGGAACTCAAATAGTAAAATAATTGTTTACAAATATCTATACATGTAAATATTCTGAATTAGTGGTAGAGATCTTTTGTTATTAAATTTCTAAGTTGTAATTAAATTGCAAAATACTAAAAATGCTAGGGGTAAATTAGTAAATAGCTTGTAAGGGTTAACATGGGTAAGTTGTGCGGGATCATGCAGCATATTGCTCTTTGCACCCATGCATTGCATTTATGTTAGTGTCTCATACTTGCATATTTATGATAGATCACGCGGAGCAAGGACACGTGGAACCATCAGAGCCAGCACCAGTCGAGGGCGCTGACTACGAGCAAGACCAATACAAGCCTCGGTGCATCTAACCACAATCCTTGAATTTATTTTATCCCATTTATATCTTTTAATTATGATTCTTGGATGTGCATTATGTTCTAAGAGTTGAATTGGTACCTAGTTGCATTACTAGAACTTTCTAACATATCCTTGTTACCTTATTACTAGAGATAGGTCGTTAGCTATGGCTAGGCGTAGATGTAGGCTACGATAGATGGTCGGGTGGTTGGAAGACCATGTGGCAGTCATATGTTCTTTACATTCAACACTTTGGTTTAGTTGATGGAACTTGGTTAAACTGGAGACCGGGCAGGGCCATTAGGAGAAAGTGGAGACAACCGGTTGGGAAGGTCGGGGAGTGGTATGTGGCAAGCCGACACCTTCAAGGTTGTAGCCCCCACCTGTGTCGGTTAAGGACCGATGGGTTGTCCCCCGTGAGCAAGTATTGAACATACCGATCACATGCTGGTGATATGGGTCCAGTAAGCTGAAGTAGTTGTGTAACCATTGGGCCAAAACCTCTCTCCCCTACTCTAGGGCTATCGCATGGGAGGAAGAATAAGGCCACCCAAGACGATGGTTGGGCCAGTCTGTCTTTGGTTGTAAAGACTTCTTCTGGGCGTAGGGGCCTATTTCGACTTCGTGGGAGCCAGTGAAAGATTGTCATATATGAGGACTGCCCGCAGAAAGCGTATGTCGGGCATGCGTGGACTGGAGCGGGAAGCGTACATCGATTCGAATCGCCGCAACTCTCGGACATGAGTAACCACTTGTTGGTGGCAGTCATCACGTAGATAACCTAACGACATGGTTTATGGTTTAATATTGATTTGTGATGCTTTACTATAATTACTTTTTTGTAACTCTTGCTTGATTAGTTAAATGGCAGCTGCTAGTTATAATGATTTGAATATAGCTGGGTAATGAAAGCAAGTAGTAGAATTATATCGAGTAAAGTTAAAACTTGGAAAGTAAGAACTCACTCTTAATGCGGGTTTGGCATAGTATAGAGTTTATCCTATTTCAACCTTGCATGTTAGGAGTCAACTATTTCTGGCCACATTGACGAGTCAGTTTTGCTAAGCTTTAGTTGCTCAGGCTTTGCTTGTGGATTCAATTTGTGTGCAGAGATGCCTGAGTATTGTGACTGTTGTGGCAAGTGGGTGTAGCCCAGTGGTGAGCCCGAAGAATGGGAATAGACTTGGGAGCCCGCCCCGTGAGCAGCAGCTGAGAACTTCGCATCATAGGGCCCATGCGGGCCCTTGTATCACCGAGTGATAGTACTTTGGTTTTGCTTCTGCTATGTTTTAAACTCGAACACTTCATTATCTATGTATTTCTTTCTAACTCAAGAATTCATGTAATAACTATTTATTCGGGCCATGTATGTGTTGTATTATGCGTCAATGCTTCTGTGTTGGCACCTTGTATGAATCCTGGTTAGGACTAACCACTCCTGCTTAGGGGTGGGATGTCACAACTGGTATCAGAGTTATACGAGTATAATACGACATTGACGACCATATTTTTAAAAACCTACGGTGAGGATACGCTTCAATGCCCGCATAAGGACTATAATAGTCTTGACAGGTGGCAAGCTAATAGGGATTTACTTTCTGTATTTACTTTCTATAATTTACTTTTCGCAACGACGCACCTACGCCAAGGTAAGAAGGTAAGTATCCTCATGTCGGGTGATGTGAATTCCGACCCTGTTGCCTCAAGGCGAGGTTTTTTTGAGGCAGTCCCTATCGTGCGGTAGGGGCTGACGTCCTTCGTGCGATGAGTCACGACCGCGTACTCAGGGCGAGTAGAGACGTAAGAATGTCTTGTGGCCACTTCCACAAGACGTGAATACGTTCTTGTGACGTATGCAGTGTTGTGCATGCAGCATTAAACACATGGGCGCCACTTGGGGGATAAGTGGTGATGTATGTATGTGTATATTGTGCTCTTCTGCAGGTACGCTAACCATGATTGTGTAAACTAGTTTTGTTAGAACTGACTATGGGGATGAGTGTGACTGTCACCGATTATACGTACGTCTTATATAATGGGCAAACTCTTCTTCTGGTGAGGAATGGATATGACCGATATATTGCATGATTTGCCTATGCATGTGCATGAATGAGTTAAACTTTGGAAAACAAACCAAAACACAGTTGAAGATAACTCAAACCAGAAAATTGTAACTCGCAATGTTACCCAAATTCAACTGGCCATAACATCCATATTCGAGATCAAAATTCGGAGTTCTACCCACCGTTAGAAAGGTTATAAAATTCTCTAGGATTTTAGTATTCAGAGTTCTTCCAGATTTCCTTTGGATGTGGTCTTAAAGTCCAAAATTTTCCAGACAGATTGGTTTGTCCAGAACTGACACCTCCCCCAACTTTCAGTGATCATAACTCCTGAACCGTTGGTCGAATGAGGACGTATTGTGCTTTCTAGAAAGGTCTCAAAATTCTCTATTATGTTCATATTGTGCACTTGTCCTGATTCTGCACTAGTCTCAGTCAGCAGAGTTTTATGAGATCATCGTCGGTTAAAAACAGAATCTGCGTTAACGTTTTGCTGTCGTCATGGTTTATTTTGGACTTTTGTTTGTTGTCTCTGTTCGATGGATGGAATGTTGATTCGTTTCTCCCTTGTTTTTGACAGATGGATGACTACCCCTACACCACTCTTGGAGTTGACGGATGGTTCCGTTGTGACGGGTCGCACTGCCCCGAGTTTCCCACCTTGCTCTGAGACATGTTGCACCATTTTAGCTACACGGGGCTCCCCGCGTACCATGGCCGCCCGTACCATCAGTACGGGCTGGGGCACTACAAGGTCCATGTGGACATTCTGGCTCACCCCACCAACCCGACTATGACGGCTTTGTTTACCACGGCTCAGGGTGACGACCTCGATGACACTTTGGAGAGGGCTGCCCACCAGGCCCTCACAGAGTTCTATGAGCGCCACCTACTGGTCCTCGGTGACACCGCTATTGCCTTGCTTCCCATTCAGAATGAGGGCAACACGATATAGAGTGAGTGTGTGGCCGCCATTGGCTACCCCGAGCTTCCGACCCACCATGCTGGTTGGGCGCTCACGGCACGCTACGTCCAGCACGTGAGCTCCCTGCTTCAGGAGGTCACTGCAACGGGTGCTCACCTGCGCCTCCGCCTGGAGGAGTGCGCCGGCCTGGTGAAGGTCAAGGACCATGTCGTCAAGGATCTTCAGAAGGGCAACCGAGAGCTAATTCAGAAGAACGCCCGCCTTGAGACATATGTCAAGGAGCTGAACGATGAGTTGATGAGGGTGTATTACAGTCGTGACTTCAAGACTGACGACCTTGATGACACCTGCACCTGACTGCACCACGCTCAGGACAAGCTGATTGCTGCCCATAGCTACGTCCACCACCTCGAGACCGAGCTATATGAGAGAGACGAGCTGCTAGAGGTGAGTCATGCTCAGGCCGCTGACTTGCAGCACAAGGTGGACCACCTCCAGGAGTTGATCCCGTCGGAGCCCGAGGAGCCTGAGGACGACAATTAGATTGTCCATGTCGTGAGACTATCAAGGATCCTGTGAGTTCCTCATAGTCTCCATCGGTCTTCTATTTTGAGCTCATAACATTCGTAGCTAGAGTTAGCCTAGATCATGAGGATGTGGTAGTTGTGCATGTGACCTAGAGCCTTTTGTAAGTGGATGTAATCGGGTGGACCACTGCTAGGGATTATGAGAACTTATTGCAAGTGTTGCTGTTTCTGAAAACATTTCTGCATGTGTGTTGTGTTCCAGCACTCATAACTTCTTCATCGTCTATTGGATTCTTGCATATAAGTAATGACTGGAAAGCATAAGACGATAGGTACAACTTTTCTGTTGCAAGATTTCTGGAATTAAGATGCCTCTGTGGTCAAAAATGCCATTTTCAGATGTTGCTCCAGTCTAACAGCATTGGCTTACAGCAGCTTGACTGATGTTCAAAAATTCATAACCCTTAGCCATTTATCTAATTAGGGAATTTAAATAACCGCTGGAAAGCTGAGCAACTGATCTACGTTTGTCCTGTTTATGCTCCAACCTGATTCTAGGCGTAAGGATACTAAAACTGGAAAATTGTGTTGGCTGTATGGTCCAAACAGAATTTACCTTTGTTTTTCCGTTATTGTTGAGTTGTCACATTTACCATTGTTTAAGTCTGTCATATTGCTGAGTTTGATTTCTAAGCTAATGGTAACGTGTTTGGATAACAGAATGGTGAACACTCGCAACGAATGGGCTGGGCCCAAGAACGCCCAAGGAAACAGGAATCCGCCTCCACCGCCATGTTTGGCTCAAGCGATCGCCTCAATCCTTGAGTCCCGCGACGAGCAGACCGAGTTGTTGCGGCAGCTCATGGCCAACTCCACTCGTGATGGCAATGGGGTAGGAAATGCTCCCACTACCGCTCCCACCACCTACATCGACTTTGCGGCCACTCACCCGCCGGCAGGAGAGCCTCTTGAAGCCGATCACTGGCTTCGGGTGATGGAGTCCAAGTTCGGGCTCTTGCACTTCACTGAAGTGCAGAAGACCCTCTTCGCCATGTAGCAGCTGCGTGGAGACGCCAGCGCGTGGTGGGCCAACTACACCACCACTCGCCCCACGGACTACCAAGTGTCATGGGCTGAGTTTTGCGATGCTTTCCGCGCCCACTACATCCCCACATGCGTGATGAGGAAGAAGCGCCAGGAGTTCATGGATCTCAAGTAAGGAGGAAGGTATGTGCACAACTACTCCAAGCAATTCAACCACCTGGCGTAGTATGCGCCAGACCAAGTGGACACTGACGACAGGAAGAAGGACCGCTTCATGATCGGTCTCTCCACCAAGCTACTGGAGCACATAACGCTCAACACTGGAGGGACATTTCTAGAGTTCGTCAGCAACGTCATGATCAAGGATGATGCAATCCGCGCCCACAAGGAAACCAAGAAGAGGAAGGATGTGGCTGCTCCATCCGGTAGTGCTCCCCCAAAGCACCGGATGGTGTACCACCTCGACAGTTGCACAAGCACCAGCATCAGCGTCCGTAGCAGCAGTGGGCTCCCCGCCCACCTTCGCGCCAACACCAGTGGGCAGCGCCTAAGGCTCTACCTCCACCGCCGCTTGTGATGCGCCTGTCGTCACCACCGACCGCTGGGGCCACCTCTGGCCACACCTGCTTCAAATGTGGTCATTCGAGCCACTTTGCTCGGGAGTGCACTGCGCCGAAGAAGAGTGCCACTCAGGGCCACGTCACCCATCCATCACGTGGTCCGCAGAAGGTGGCCATTGCGAAGACCGGCCGCGTCAACTATACTACCATGGAGGATATTCCCAAGGGTGAGCAAGTCCTCATGGGTACATTTTCTCTGAACGGACATCTCGCTATCATTTTGTTTGATTCAGGAGCCAGTCATGATTTCATCAGCAGAGCATGCACCCAAAAACACTAGATGGCCATTGAGTATATGCCTACACCCTACATGATTAGCACCCCCGAAGGGAAAATCTTCACTAGACAGGTGGTTGTGAATCCATCTCTCAATCTAGGGGGTAGGGTATACAAGACATGTTTGATTGTCCTAGAGGGACAAGGGATTGATGTGATCTTAGATATGAACTGGACGAAGAGGCATAGGGCAGTGCTTGACACCGCTGCTCGGATGGTACATTTGAAGTCTCGAGATCATGGCAGCGCTACTCTTCAGCTGGCATTGACTCCGGTAGCCTCCGTAGCAGTGCACCACATGACCGCTCAGAACTTAGAAGACATCTCGGTAGCCTATGAGTTCAATGATGAACTCTTGAAAGACCAATCCTTGAGGCTGTGCGTTGACTACCGGTCTTTGAATGCCATCGCGGTCAAGAATAAGTATCCATTGCCCCGCATCGATATTCTCTTTGATCAACTTGTCGGTGTAAGAGTCTTTTCCAATGTCGATCTTCATTTGGGTTATCATCAAATTAAGATCTGCCTGGAAGACGTTCCTAAGACCGCTTTCTCCACCAGGTACGGGTTGTATGAGTATTTGGGTATGTCATTTGGGCTCACCAATGCTCCTGCACATTTCATGTACTTGATGAACT
>VSTD030000694.1:0-14898 GCA_008808055.3 Sporobolus alterniflorus
TGCTCTTGTGCTCATTTGATCTCATAGCATGTATTATAATTGCTCTATCTTATATCTTGATTCTTGTGTGGCTTGATCTGTTCACCGCTTGTGGAGTACACCAGTCAGATTATACTTGCTTCTTGCTCAGCTTGATTTGTTCACCGCTTTGTGTCACAATGCCTTGGTCATGACCCATGTTTATTCCATCATGGTGTTTGTCACCGGTGTAGATGTGACTTTCAGTTGGCTGGTTTCTACCCCTGTTTTGAGATCAGTTGTTGTGGTGGTCTACTTTTTCCTTGTTGTGTATGGCGAGTGGGTTTTGCTTGTGATCATTGATAATTATTCTTGCTCTTGTGGCTTTTGTGCCTAGGCCATATGTGCTTTGACTTACTTTGTTGGTTTAGTGGCTTATGCTTGTCTTGTGGGGTGTCTAAGCTCAATTGATGAAACAATGTGTTCTCTACTTCAGGGGGAGTCGACATCTTTTGTTAAGTTTGTCGCTTGATTTGACTTACCTTGTTTTGAGGGGGAGCTTGTGATTCGCCTTAGTTTTAAGGGGAGTATGCTCTTTTGCATTGAGAAATCTGGTGGTTTGGTTACTACCCTCTTGAGTTCAGAACTTGATGTTTGCCATCCATATGGCTTGGTTTGAGTGAGAGTTGGTGCTTTGAGATTATTTTCTTTCATCAAATCACTAATAAATCTATGATTTTTGGGTCTTTAAATTCGTTACTATTCCAGAAGACACCTTTCATTTAAACAGAATTTCTTCCTTTTTTATTCTTCCTCTTCTTCGCTCTTGTAGTAGAGCTGGATGATGCTTTGGAAATTGGAGTAGTATTGCAATCCTTAGGATAAGCACTACACAAATCCATCACTTCTTCCATTATCTTACTACATAAAGAGTTAAGGTTCAATCTATCTACCTCCTCATTCTCAATCTCTTCCTTCTCTTCCAATTCCAAAATGCTATCTAATTTATCTACATTCAGTTTGCAAAGCACCCTATCCATTTCAACTTGTCTTATATTCGATAAAGATGAATCAATAGAGAACTTTGGTCATGGCCTAAAGAAATTCCTACGGCATCTAAATTACTCAAAACCATATCATTGGATAATAGTAAAAAAGATTATTGTGAATGATCTTTGTTACCTTTAATGTCCAAGTTGTGTGATGCCTTCATCTGTTCAGCACGCTCCAACGATGATTCATCCACCATTTTGGCTCTATGCTTGCTTCGTCTCCCCAGTGTTTCACTCTCCGGAATGGCTGCCATCTCTATCTCAAGCATCAAAGGTGAAGGGGTTCACTGTTAGGAGCATCACCCCCTGCAGTGACTTCATCTTCCACCTTCTCATCATCATGATCATGGTCCAGCACCACCTCTAACGCTGGGATATGGTACAACACCGACTTCCCATGGTGCGGCTGCTTACTTCCTGCATCAGAGCTCGAAGCAGAACTATTCACAGTGCCATCTTTTTGCACCGAAGCATCCCGCTGCAAGGGCTTCGGGTCACCTACAGACCCATTCCTCTCATCCTCCTACTCCTCCATCGTGTCATCCTCCATGTCTATAGGGACCAGTTGTGCCATCTCATCACGTTCCACACAAAAATGAAGCTCGTAGATGAACACGCCAATGACCACATCTATAGACTGCCGAATCAAGCTGGGGTCGAGCACGAGAACTTGGAACTCAGCCCTCTCAAAATAACAGGTGAACTTCATATCAACGTCCTTCGTAACACCAAGAATAGTACCGATAGCCCAGGCAGTTAAGTATTCTCGTAATTCACCCGATAAGCCTGTCACTTGGACCCAAACCCGGCGCAAGGCTTGCTTGTAGTGGCTGCCACCAATGCTTTCCTCAATGATCATTTGAGTCATTTTATCCTTTGTTTGCACCACTCCACCATTCGATTCAACTCCATTCTTGATTGAAAATTCGTCTTGAAAGTTTTTCTATCCACCTCCTGCACTCCCACTTGGTTGGTCCTGGGACCAATTTGTCCATCTCCAGTGCTACTTGATCACCGGTCAAGGTCCCTTCAAGCACCTTGATCACTGGCGTGTTGTGGTCACCTTTTGGACTAGCTGGCGCTTGATGCATGATATAGTAGAACCCTAATCCATCGACCGCATATCCACATGTCATGGCATAGATCTTTGTGGCCTTCTTTTGCAGCGGATAGCGTGGATTCAAGTGGGATTGACTTGAGCAAATATCATAGATGAGCAATGTAGCACATTCCTCTTTAACATGCCCTTTAGACAAACACATGTTACAGTAAGGTTTGTTGATCCCTTTGATTGCCCTAGCTTCACCTTGATCCGATGACTCAACAATCTCGGTGTTCTTCTCAAGCACTAGAGCAACCGCCTTCTCCTTTGCCTTCACGATCTCTCCTGCCTACACCTCATCCCTACCCTTCTGTGTAACACCCTGATTTTCACAAGGAAATAAAACTCTAGGAAAATCAATTATGTAAATAAATAATTATTTGTTGTATTTCATGCCGCTGCATATTATCTTGTGTGATGAAGTGCTCTTGTATTTTATTGTATGAGTAGAAGTCATTGAAATTCAAATTGAGTTTGAAATCAAATTAGTTAGCAATTTACAAAACAGTTTGAAATTTTATAAAGGATTTTCTATTTTCCTAAGGCATATTGGGCCGAATCTCGATCTTGGCCCAGCCGGCCTCCTCCCGTGCAGGGACCGCTCGGCCCAGGTGGCCAGCGCCGGTGGCCCAGCAAGCTACCGGGCATGCCCCGTCCTCATCGCAGTAACCCGACCTGATAGCCCGTTAACCTGACCCAAATCTGAGCTCATACCCGTTAAGGCGATTCGTTTAAACCAATTTTATTTCCTTTTTGATTTCTTCCGAATCTTCACGAGATAGAGTTTGATTCAAACTAGGAAAGTGTTAGGATCTTTGCCGTCTATGATTTAGTACAATAGCCCTATATATTGTGCCCGTTCTACGATGAATTTTGATCCGCAAATACTGATACCCTAGCCGCCGCCCTAGCCTGCCGTCGCTCCATTGGAGACCTTGCCGGCCGACCGACCGTCGAAGCTCGTCATCAACGACGCTGAAGGTTGGGGCAAGCCGACTGCTGTTGCGCGCCCTACTCCGATCTCCCCCGCTGCTCGAAGATCCCCTAGGTGAGTTCCCCTCACTGCATTGCATCCGTAGGGTCAAACCTCATTGAAAATGGTGCCCCGTAGCGTGAGCTACGCCCGGCTCCGGTGAGCCACGACTGAGGTGCGCCACCGCTCGCTGCGTCGCCACCTCGCCAGCCTCATCTCAACCGTCCACACCTTGATCAACGGCCTAGATTAGATCACCGATACCCTTTCGTTTTAATAAATTCGAGTCACGGATCGAAGATTCAATGGCCGAGAGTGATCCACTATGACGTGGACTCATAAGCCGAGACCATGGACCCGGTCCGTGGGACCGTGGACCTATTTCACGGGATTTTTAGTAGAAAAATAATTTGGTAATTAAAGAAAATTCGCCGATGCTGGTAATTTTATAAAAACACCCCTTAACTTTTTGAAATTATGTTTTAGTTTCTAAAAATTTACATTTAGGTCCCTGTATAATTTTTTATATTTACAATTATGTCATTTTCTTAATTAATTCAGTTTATATTATTTACTATTTAACCTATTAACTTCAAACTTTTATAACTCCTTAATCGTAGCTCCGATTTAAGTGATTCTTACGCTCAGACGTTCATAGTGACGAGTAACATCTTTTTGTACTGTTTGTGTAGATATTAGATACTGTTTAGTGTATTATTTATTTATTTATTTATAATTGCTTATTTCCGATCGCTACCATTAGGTGCCGAAGACTTTGAGAATCTGCAAGAGCTCGACTTCCAAGACTTTGAGCAGCAACTAGCGGGAGAGCAAGGCAAGTGACCCTTGACCATTTTGTTCCACTATGCTTTCTCTCTCTGTTATACACAAGCTGCATGCATTAATTGGTTACCTAAGTCTTCAAACTTTAGGATTGGATTTTTATGGTTAGTGGTATTGCTTAGCCCTGCAGTCTTGAGTCATCGTACAAGTCTTTCCATCTTTATGATGTTGAGTTTGGCTTGTGTTGAGTGTTGAGAGTGTTGGTCTTCCGTCCGTCGTGATGTGAGGTGGCCGTGGTGAGATTCGATACTATGGTTTGAGCAAGGTTTGGAATGGTGAGGAAAGTTGTGACCTTCACAATTTATAGTTAGTCATGCTCGAATCTGCTAAGGAACGAGTCTTAGGAGTAAACACCCCAAGACAACAGGTGTCGCCACATGTCCGATATGGAACGACTTGCTTACTAATTGGGGATGATGTAGGAAGTGTGCCTTGCTCGTATGAGTGAGAAATTGGCATAGTTACTCACCTAGGTTTACACGGTGCAAGAGGGGTCGTGGTACCGTATACTACCCCAGAAAACCTTAGCATTGGTATAGTACCACATACTACCTTAGCTAAGCCTGACGTACGACTCATAGTAAACCTTTGTAATAGCTTGTAGTGATTTTTGGACCATACACCAAAGGAAGTGTAAGATTGGCAAAAGGGATGTTTCTCTAGTTGCTTAGCTAGCGATGAAATCACTACTCATGGGTACAGGACGCTTATCTTTGCAAAGTGTACAACTGTCATGACAATCGTGCTTACAGTTACAAGCGGTCTGGAATCCTCTTTTGACTAGATGGTATGGTGTGGGATAGTTGGAATAGTTTTGTTCTAACCTGTGTGGAGTCGTATGATCTATAGAACTCCTTTGTGGATCATATTGTGACCATGCTGCCCATACCCTGTGTGGTTGATGTTCGACAATGCTCCTCCCTGCTCCATGGAACCACAAACGACGTCGGTGTAAGTACAACGGCGGCACTGGTGTGAGACTGGAGGTTTAGGGTTTAGGCGTCGATCTCCTATTTTGGAAAACAAAGACACGAGCCCAAGGGTGGGTCTGTAACCAACTCTCTGGTGGGCTGACTCACTGTTGTGGCCCATGTGAGACACATGACAGCCTAGCTCCATCGTCCCATCGAGTGATTTTGAATTTCCCTTGAATGACGCTTCTCGATCCTGTAATATCGCTTGGTTAGATCACAGCGAGGTGCTTGCCATGGTCACCGTAGGCATAGACTTTTGTGTCGACCTAATAGAAGACATCGTCGACGACCTTCACGTCTGCCAGCATCTCGGTTTAGGTTGTTCAACGATCTTAGCTTTGGTAAACACATCCCCGAAGGTCCGCAGCGGTGATCGCCAAGGGGATGGAAGAGGGCCTTCCCAAGGTTTGATCCTACCTTTGCGGTTATCAACCCAGACATCAACAATTCGCTTGGAGATTGACCCATGCTTGAGTTCAGAATATACCTTTGAAGCCGATGACAACGAGGACTCCAATTAGTTTCCTGCTTGTCTGATTTGATCAAGAGAGAAACCTATCGTAAGTGCTTCGGTGATTAACATCGGTGTGGACTGGTCGGTTTCAGACTCTGGTCGAACATCTTCGTCTTCGGAATTTGAGCTTGAGCTTCCATTGGCCCAAAATTTTGAAATGAAATTCGGTTCGATGCCATGCTTGTGGTTACTCCTTCGACTGCCTGCACACGCAGCCATCGAAAGCTCGATCGCTCACGATAACCTCTCGTGATCAAGGCACTGCTTGGCTTGATCCTCTTCATCCTTCGAATCACGATAACCTCTCGTGATCAAGGCACTTCTTGGCTTGATCCTCTTCGTCCTTTGAATTTTTATCCTCCCTGCCATCGCCCAAATTTGAGGGTTAGGCGCCTTACCCAAAGTCGACCCTTAGTCATGGCTCGACGGCGGCGGCTAGGATCCTGGCGAGGATCAGATCCCAGCCTCGGACGAGCCATCCGCTCGCGATCACTTTTTTCGCCCTTTGTCCTTTATATAGAGAGCTAATACTGATAATTTGTGTCTCCGGAAGCACATATGACACACATGTCAACATTTCATAATCTCTCGGGTTCATGCATGTCTTGGTTTGCATCAGCTGGATGTTGCCACACCGTACCATGTCGTGCCTTTTGCATCCTTTAAATTGTACATATAAATATCCTTGTGAAGACTTTGTAACAGTGGCATACATGAGCATTTTCAAAGTCAAACCAGCAAGCAACACTGTGACTTCAGTGTAGTACATGGACAAACTAGCACAGTTTTCTCTACGTTCTTATGCCCGTACCGATTGCCTCGCGCTGTGCTTCCTCCTTTTCTGTGTGTGTGTGTGACTGCAGTAGAGATTCCAATTCAGAGATCGACAAGCTAGTACACACGGCCATGGCAATGTGGCGTCCCTGGCCGTGACACGCATTGCACCAGTACGACGTGGTCGAAGACGATGCTGTGGCCAAGTAGCCGCACAGCTGATGGCCCCACGGCACTATGCCCTCTCTCTCTCTCGACTGTTATAAACATGCATCTTCACAGTCAATAAAAGCGGCAGGGTTGTGGGTTCCTCCACAACAGTTCCCGCCCTGTTTGCCCAGCGTTGTCGCTAGCTTTCTCAGCTCTCCCGGGACTTTCACTGGCTAAGCATCTCAGTTCAGGACCATGGACCATAATAAAAACTTTAAAAGTAAACCATCCTATCGCCCTACGTACAGCTATAGTTATTTTATTGTCTAATCCTCACCTTGGCCTTTCATAGCCGACACTAATCATTATTACGTTGTTAGTACTAGTACAGAGCTGAGTAATCTTGTTGTACGCGTTGTGCGCGAAGAACATGACATCATTTTCCCTCTCCTTTTTGTTGCCACCCCTTTATATTTTCGTGTGGCAGTGGCACTAATAGCTAGGGCGGCGGCGGAGTTCTTCGACCCATCATCGATCATTAGCACGAAATTTTAATTTCGGAAGAAGGATAGAGGTAGTTTTTTCAGCCGCAACATCCTATCTCCCTTGTCCTGACTGTTCAATTGATTCTCGAGTATAGTTGCATGGTGTGTCTCCATGCATGCGGAGAATCTTTACAGTGATCCAACGTCCCATCTCACTTGAATTGAATGGGGTATTGCTCCTTCCGGCCTGTCTGCATGATGCATATGGATTGTACTTATTTTATACGGAATATCTCCATTTTTTTAAGACACTTTTACACTCCCTCCCACCGTCTCTCCACACTCCAGGTGCAGGCTTCCTGTTTGGACAGCAGACGCATGGATCGGAGCCATGCATGAGGCGCACAGTCCTATCTGAAGACGCAAATGCTCCCACCGTCTCTCATTTTCTTTAGTACTCTGCCGACAGGTCTCGTGTGGACTTAGGAAACAGGGGCGCATGGCACGGGATGTCCCTTTTGTTCAAGAAAGAAATATGGGCCAAGCGACAACAACGACACACAGGAACACGGGGGAAAGAACGCACGCGCGCATGTGGAGTGGGGTTTCATGGGATGATCAGTGAGCGTGCACAAAAGAGGATGATGGTGTGATCATGCATGCATGTGTTCATACACACAACGCTAGCTGCAGTGCACGATGATCTACATGTTTTGTCATTTCGGGCAACGGGAAACCTCTCTCGCTCTGGCAGTCTGCACACGGTCAGGTAGCCTACTGTACAATTCAGTCACTAATAATCCAGACAGTCCAAAATAGCAGTACTTGTCACTAATAATAATGGAGTCACATCTAGCTCACTGACTGTAGTAGTGATACTACGTAGCTAGTTTGTGCCTGTAAACCTCGCAGGAGGTCTTCTAGATTAACGAACCAATAATGTGGGGGGGCAGAGTTTGCAAGCACGCAGGTAGCCTGCTGGTGAACTGATGATAGCCGGTAGAAGTAGCAGCTGCTGCCGAGGCAGCCATGCCCTGCCCTGCCCTGCCCCAGGACTCAGGCCGGAGGTGTCCGCCCATGACTTTTCCTCCGATCCGTCCTAGCGCCGCCGCGCTACGCTATATGCGCATGCCTTGGTGTCAGCGCGCTCACTCACCACACGAGATCTGTCTGGCAAACGTTTCTGCGCTAGCTGCAACGCTGACTGGTACAGTATGAAGACGAGTGCGGGGCTGCGGGCGTCCACTGGCCTGACGGACGAGCTCATCTAGTACATTGGCAGACGCATACCATATGGGCTGAGAGTGGTCGGCCCAGAGGATAGTGAGCCTGGAGGAACGAAGAAGGGAGCTTTTTAAAGTGAAAATGACAGGTAAAACTGTGTTTTATCAAGGTTGGTAGATAAACCACTTGCCTCTGCAAAGATGCCTAAAATGCAGCTGGTAATTTGCAAGTCTTGTTTGGAAGGCTTAATAAACACAGCAGCATCGTCAGCATATAGAGCCATTCTCAACAGTTCACATCCATCACTGACTTTGGAGAGTAAACCCATCTGGTATGCGTTCAGAGGTTCTATAGTGCATTTCCCTGGTATATCTATTTGGCAAGCTGCAGCTGAGCCAAAACGTAATTTTTTTTGCTTGGCTGGTGATGCATAACAGAATTCTCACTGCTGATAACTTGATGAGGAAAAATTGGCCTTGCAATGAATTCTGTCCCATGTGCCTCTGCATGCAGGAATCAACCGCTAACTCTTTCAGCTTGCCTAATTATACTACTATGTCACATACAGGAGGGCCGGTTCAGTGGGTTAAGTATCTTTTACTTTATGGATCAAAAAAGAAAAGAAAAAGAAGCTTGGCATCTTGTTCACCTTCTGGTGGTTAATTTGGAGAGAAAGAAACAGCAGAATTTTCGAAGATAAGCATAGATCGGTTCCACAACTAATCAAGCTGATCCAGGATTCGTTGAAGGTTGATCTTCCAGTTCTCTGCCCTTCCATCTCCTGAGCTTCGATTGGGCTTTGTTCTGCCCTCTGTCTCAGCTGTTCAGATTGCTTAGGATCCTCTAGCTCTTCTGCTCCAGGCTTATTCAGGTTGTGCCTTCTTTTGCTGTTGCTGCCCGGGCCGTGTTGATGGGGTGATCACGAGGTTTTTGTTGAGACTACCTCGCACATGAAGTCACCATGGCAAGGGCATGTTGTGCGTCTTGGTCTTTGTGTTTCTTTGTTATACCAGGTTTGTCTCCGGGTTTAGTTTCTTGTAACGCCTAGGATGTACCCCTCTTTTCCGTCTTAATGAATGAATGGCAGAGCACTTGCCTCTTTTTTAAAAACAAAAGTGTGTCGAGATCACTGTTACCCGAGTGGCAAGCTAGATAGGGAGCCGCACATTCCGCTTCGCCAACGGTGTTCCAAGCGCATGGATGTGCTCACCCGGAACCAGCTCATCAATTTTTACTGCATGACTATCGACGCGCGCCGACGAGGGAGCCCGCCGGCGGCCTGGTTTCCGCCCCACGAGTTCTACGACGACGACAACGGACGGCTCACCCATGCATGGCGCGATGACGGCGCGCGCTGGTGTCAGCAATAACGACGACGTATTGACCAGCTGGCGGCCGGTGCAGGAACAACGGCGGCTTCGGCACCATGCACGCATGCATGCCGGCGAAGTGGGCACAGTATGAAGACGATATGCCCGACTTTTTCCACGAGGGTGTGTGTATCGCGCGTGTGCTCCACTTCCACACGCGCGAGGGATTCTGAAAGGGACCTACTGTACCTGCCTGGCGCGGTGGATATATAGCTTTGCGTATGAATGTGCGGATGCCTTCATCATCATCCCCTGACCCTGATCCATGGAAAATTAAGCAGACCCGGCCATCAGCGGACGAAGAGAACATGGCGATCGTCGATCGCATCGCAATCGCGTATGATATGATTGCTCCGACGACAACACAGTGCTTGTTGCCTTTCTCCACCGCGACAGCCTACCCATGCGTTTCGTTTCAAGATCTGGGATCGTACGCCGGCCGGTGACAGCGAGCGCCCGAGTAAGATGAGCGATGATTGTGGCAGTTCAATTGAGCGACGAGCATGTATAGTATAGTGAGATTATACGGTACGGTACGTACGTTCAGACAACCCATAAGTTGTTTTTGTTTAGGATTACTAACTGTGGGCATGTTTATCGCTATCTTTGTTGACGGAATGGATGCATCACGCAGAACATTGTTCCATCTGTTCACAAGCTAGCTCCAAGCATATACACACAAATATGCTGCGACGGACGGACAAATATTTCGGGATCGGACAAATATTTCGGGATGGAGGGAGTAGCTAAATAAGTTCCGCAACAAAATGCTGTCTGTGAACAGCGGCCACAGCAGTGTAGGTGCATTTCGCATGCGACACCATCCAGTGTGCTGACTGCAACTGTTGCGCATTGCCAAGCTACAGATTATTACTGTATTTTTTTAGATAAAGGAAGCTTCGATTACGGTGACAGCAGTAACCGGGAACTATAACATGAGGTCAGACGCTAGAATCCGGTAGCCGCCGGAGATGGATGGGGTATCCTTTGAGAGTCCGAGTGGTAGGAAAGAAGACAAGCCTGTCTTGCCCAGCTTCTTCCCAGCTGCAAATTCATGGGTCATCGAGAGGCACGGTTATTGAACCAGCTTTGCATCATCACACAGACTGAAGTTTCATACGAAGGTTTATCTGAAACCTACGGCTGCAAAAACCGGCGTGGAAACTTTGAAGGATAGGGATGCCTCACCTGAAGCGTGTTACAAGGCGGTGCAGGAAAACAGTGGCAATCGCCGGACCAAGCTCGTAGCCTGGGCATAGACGAGGTCCGCCACCAAAGGGAGTAAACCCATTGCCCCCTGCTGCGTTCTGAACTTTGTTCTTGCCCTGCACAACAACAACAACCCATAAAACACAATTTGCGTTCACAGCTCTGCGTGTCTTTATTTTACTTTCACGAGCCAGTACTGTGTGTACATAACAGAATGAGTAGAGCGGTAGCAATCCAAGGACTGCACAAGTACCTGCCATCTCCAGGGGTCAAAGGTTCGAGCGTTTTCATAGTGTTCGTTGCTAAGGTGCACCGCTCGGAATGATGCAACTATTTTGCAGCCCTTCGGGATAACGTAGTCTAGTTGTCAACACAGTAAGTGTTAAATTCGGAATAAAATTCTTCCGGGTTAAGGGATGGGGGGGGGCCTTTAGAGTTCTACGGTGTTTCTAAGGTACCTAATGTTTTCTTTAATCTCAGCCGTTGATTTTTATTATGTTATTAATAAATTAATAATTTTGGTACCTGGTCCACACTAATTTGATACTAATCCATCATTTAAAGTACCTCTCAATAGGTATCTCTCTGCTTTTAACCATTAGATCTAGACAAATGAACAACCCACATTGATTATACATACCGTAACAAAACTCATACCTTTATAATGAATGTCTGTGTTTGCTCGCCTGAATACCCCACCAATTAAGTTAGCTATACCCAGCATCTCGTTTATCACCTGCAAAAAACGACAGATAGAAAACAACTTTGCCGAAATGTTCTATTCAAGGGACATTTTATAGATGTGAATCTGATACGAGCCATTATGCTTTGGCATGGCATAGCTAGAAGAAAAATTGTTTTTTAAAAAAAAATAGGGCATAAGATCATTGCGTAAATGCCATTGACTTGTAATCACCCCATTCCAGTGTTTGGTTTTTTCCTTTTGTGTCTGATATTTTCATGCTCTTCCTGTAAAATCAGCAGATATCAGGAACGGAATGTTCACATAGCAAAGCAGAATAACATTTGGATCGGCAAGGTGGAGTCACAAAGCTTAATTTACTGAAATAAAGGTTGTTAAAGTTGCTGAAAGTTCAGATCCAGTCGCACTATGATGCTGCTAATGGTTCTCATTTTCGGCTGTTAGGTTGGATAGCTGTGGGACACATCGAAGTGCAGAAAATGAGATGAAATTAAACTTTTTTACCCACAACCAGTAAACATATTCTAGGCGGAAAACAGTAGGGCTGTAATCATAGCAGGTTGATTCTTAGATTGTAATAATATACAACATCACACTGGAAGTGTTGCAGGGTGCACATAGTGAAGCAAACAAATTGAACCGTGAGCAGACTGTTATCTGACTCTCAAGGCTTTAGCTACTAGAATTCGACAGAAAACGGCAAACCGGGCGGCGGCATATTTTCTTTAGGACTAGACCACAAGACTGGATGCATGACAGATTAAGTTAATCAAATCCTCGATTATAATAACATTTTACGAATTCAGTTGACGTATATTCCCCATCCCTGATGTCTCAGCTAATTTGACCACTCACAGTACCTACCACCACACGTGCACAAGGATTGTGCCATTACAACCGAACATTCCAACAACAATTTGCTTATCAGTATCAAAGAAATTGTCACGAATCCATACCTTGAGCTGCGCCAGAGCAGCGGGTGTCTCGGTGAGGAACTTGACAGCAAGCGTCATGAGCACAGACGTCGTCTCGTACCCAGCCACCAGCAGATTGATGCAGAAATCCACAATCTCCTCCTCGGTGAAGCTCCCGCCCTCTGCTTCAAGAAGCTCCTCCACCATGTCCTTCTTCTCCTCACCCTCCCCATTCTTGCAACTATTCTGCAGCTTCTCATCCATCTTCTTCCTTATCACCTCCCGCAGCGCCGCGGCCACCTTCTTCCTCGCCTAAATCAAACCAAATGGCACATCTTTATTGCGAGAAATACGAGAATCGCAGACACAAACTCGTCACAGGGACGTTCGCAAAAAAAAACTCGTCACAGGGAAAATGCAATGCTAAATACAGTAGGGGTGAAAAGATGGGGGGAGAAAGGAAAAAGGACGAGCACCTTGAGGGCCTGGCCGTAGGTAGTGAACGGTAGGAGCGAGGCGAACGGGAAGGGGATAGAGAAGAAGCCGTTGATGAGCTTGAGGTACTCGCGGCGGACGCTTTCGGTCCATGGTCCGGCCTCGATGCTGACGAGCTGCTTGACGGTAAGGTTGAAAGTAATCTTCTTTGCCTCCTCCAGGAGCCGGATGGTGGCGGCGGGCTCCCAGTCGCTCATGGTGGCGAGGACGAGGCGGTCGATGTGCGCCAGGAGCGGCGAAGACGCGGGGCGGCCGAGGCGGGCGAGGGTGAGCGAGTGGAGGCGCTTGTGCGCGTCGCCCCGTTTGAGGAGCAGCGAGTGTTTGCCGAGCAGCGTGGCGATGGAAGACACATAGCTGCACTCGACGGCGCGGCCCTCGGCGCCGAGGAGAAGGCGGTTGAAGGCCGGGTCGGCGGAGAAGACGGTGCGCTCGCCGAAGATGTGGGTGGTGAAGACGGCGCCGTGGCGCGTCAAGCGCTCGTCCAGGAAGGGCTCCGGGTTGGGCATCTTGTACGCGGAGATGAGGCGCAGCGTCTCCCCGATGAGCGGCAGGCCCGTGCTGCCCGGCGGCATCCGCGCCGCCCCCCTCGGTTTCCAGGCGAGGATCCATGCCAGTGTCGCGGCGACCAGGACGGCGGCCAGGAAGAGGAGCGGCGGCGGCGCGCTCGCGTCCATGGCGGCGGCCCGGCGCTGCTTCGCTTGGCTATGGAGTGCTCGGATTGAGATCCTCTGACTTCAAAGTCAGTACCTTCAGTCACTGACTTGTGGGGTCACAGATAATTGGACCCACCTGTCACTGATTTTGAAGTCAGACGATCCTGGTCCGGAGTGCTCGTGCGCGTGTCCGGGACTGAGTCAGTGAGATTGAGAGTTGACGGTCAACAGAGAATCTAGACAGCTATCCTGGGGAAGGCTGGGGTATTTATAGGTTGGTTGTTGATAATTGTAAATTAAATTTGGAGATCTTTCATGCTAGTAAAAAAATAGTATTTTTATTATATTGGACGCCTATCTATCTGGAGTAGTAATTTAATATTTTTATTGGCAGTGCTCTTATTAATAGTGCCATTTTTAGTAAATTAGTATTTCAATTGTTGACACCATCGAAAGTGCATGCAGCCAGATTTTGGTGTTTGGGTGACAAAATGATTAAAGAACTAATATACTCTCTCTATCTCTAAATATTTATCATTTTTGGTTTTTACATCAACTTTGACCGTTCATCTTATTTAAAATATTAAAGTTATAAAAAATATACTATATTTGTTTTTTCATAACTTTAAATTTTTTTAATAAGACGAATGATCAAATTTGATGTAAAAAGTTAAAGCGATATTGGGGATGAAGAAAGTATTTGCTAAACATGTAACAAGAAAATGTATTGTAATACTGTGTTTCTAAAAAAATGTGTTGTAATATTACCGAGAATGTCAATTTATCAAGACATGAATTGTGTATGGCAACACCATTTGTACATCTTGAATGTCATATGAAAGAGTTGTTATGAATAAAAGAAGATTAAACGCCCATTGTTCATGTCTATCATTTTCGGCAGTAAGAAAAAACTGTTGAAAATAATGGCCCCTTATTTTTGGCAGTAAAATGCCGTTGAAAATAAGAAATTTCTTATTTTTTATGGCATCTGTCTGACAAAAGTTTTGAGGATTCTTATAGTAGTTACTTTAAAGGTCTCTTTGGATCCTTAGAATTGAGCTGAATTGAATCGAGTTCCAAAGACTGACTTATTTGGCAGCATATGGAATTGAATCGTTGATTCTACACCCCATTTCCACAGGTCGAATTTGTGGCCCATGTGAATTCCGAACAAGAAGCTCGAAAACCCTCAGAATCTGCCACCATATCCGCATCGACTCCACAATGTCATCACCCCACGCCCTGACTCCATAGCGCAACCACCCCGATCTCCATCGTTCGTGCCTAGCGTCGCCACCCTGGATCTCCCGCGTCGTGCCACCACAACCAAGGGGGAACGAATCCTCTGTAGTCGACTTCCCTCTGTCATCGTCACTGCGTGTGGCGGCAACCGACTGCAGAGAATCTCAACCTGAAAGTGCATCTAGACCCCTAGTGAATTTTGGTGTATTGAATGACAACTTGATTAAATGACTAATATCATTTGTTAAGTGTATAAGCAGATT